>PVIY010037456.1:0-24643 GCA_004026745.1 Myrmecophaga tridactyla
CCTTTGTGGGGTTAAGTTTCATATGAACAAGCCCCAAGACTGGGGGCTCAGCTTATAGCTTTGGTTGTCCACACTGCTTGTGAGAATATCAAGAATTCAACTTGGGGAAGTTGAATTTCTCCCCGTTCTCACCATTCCCTGAAGGGGGCTTGCAAATATTTTTCCAGTCACTGATCAAATCATTCTGGGATTCATCGGGAAATCACTCTGGACAAACCAGCAAAATCTCATGTGGCAACCTGAGATTCCAAGTACTTATGAATAGTTTGATTAAAAGACTGAGATTTTAAACCAAAGTAAGGTCTAGACCCATACAGGGTATTCTGTAATTTACCTTACATTTACAGTTATTCTTGCTTTTACTAAACCTTTATACTCAAGGGTGATCAATGAACTGACAGCGTTTATGGGAGATTGTTGGAATTGCAGAATATGAGGTCCCATTCCAATTTCACTGAGTCAGAATCTACATTTTTCCAAGGTCCCCAAAGGATTTGAATGCACAATAAAGTTTGAGTAGCACTAATATAAAAACAAGGTATTATCTTAAAATGTACTCAAAAATCACACTGGATTTTTAATTCCCCTAGTCCAGCCAAGTTCACTGTTATCGCTTCCCTAAGAATTGCACAGCCCTGAAGACCAGGGTGAGTTAGTCTGTTTGATTTAGTCTGCAGGCTGTAATCAATGTACTGATGGAATTTATGTTCCACTTTACTGTTTTCTCCTATCCATGAGGGAAGAATGCTCTCTAGTCCTAATTTCTAATTTGGTAGCTTTTTTGCAGTTCTTTATATTAAGTAGACGTGGAGGGTGATGGCCCTAATATACAAAAGAACACAAAGTCTCTTGAATAGATACTATGTTTAGTTCATCATCATCCACAAAAATCTATTCTTATTTCTTCCCCTAATCTACTCATAGGACACAGCAAAATTTCCAGTGATTGTAATATTTATAAGGCAATCTCTCTCCTTTCTCTTTCTTCTTTCTCTTTCCAATTAAATTTCATTTATTTCTTATGGTGGGGATACCTTACTTGGTCCAGATTGCTCCTCAAAATTGCTCTACCTATCTATTGTGCCTCCAGCAATATAAAAAAGTTTCCTGCATCACCACTTCTTTCGATATGTGACATTAACCAGCTGTCCATGTGTTGCTGTCCTAATAGCTGTAAGGGACGACACATTTAAAATTTGCATTTCTCTGATTATGAATAATTGCCTTTTCTTGCTAATTTGGAAACGTTTCTTGCGTGTTCTAGATATAAATTACTTACTAATTTGACAGGTTACCATTGTCTGTTCACATTTCTTTAATACAGTCTGCTAAATGGATGAATATTTGTATGGCTATAGTATGTAAGGAAATTATTGAAGAAGCTGAATTATGTATCATACCAACAATATATATAACAGAAGTAACATTCATAGAAGAAGGAATACAAAGGCAAAGATGAGTCAGAGAACAAGGGTCTTTGAGAATCTGCATAAATTTTGAGGATGAATATTGAATCACCACATGGAATGGAATTGAAAGCTTCAAGCCCTAAGTGTGAAGGAAATTGAAGTCATCAAATGATATCTGGCATGCACAGTTTAAAAAAATAGACAGGTATTAACTATTTTTCTGCAGAAAGTATGGATAAGTTGTAGTTACTTTTATGAAATTCACAGGATTGGTTTCTGCAATATTGAACAGTAGAAAATGCAATACAAATGATAGAGAAATTAATGCAATTTTAAATTTTCATTTTGATAGCATTCCTACTAAGTCATATTCTAATTTTAGATGTGCATATATTTTTACAATGCTGCAGGTACAATTTTATACATTCTAACATAACACATAGAAATTTAAGGGTCTCTCATAAGGATTAAGGCTAGAATGTGTATTTCAACTGGACTATTCATGCCAATGTGTTCCATTTATGTTTGAACTTTTAATTATGATAGGCACAATATCCAGTTTTTAAGTTTCAGTACAGATAAAGGGAAGAATTCTAGAGATCATATGGAAATGATTTTGATAACATCATTTCATTTTATTGGTATTATGAAATGATTCTTCTTTGTGGCCCAGTTTCTGGGTAACAATGGTAACTTATTTGCGATATGATTAATATCACCAATATGACACCACCTGCATTAAAGATATCCCAGTAGAAAAATACATAATCCCCTTCAAAAGTATCTAGTCATTAATTCAAGCCACTTCTGACACATAGCTTATTATGAGCAGAGATGTCTATATCAAACTTCTTTCCCTTTGGACTAGTGTGCATGTGGTACAAAGTAAAGAAAGCATGTGTTGCTCTGAGAACAATGCTCAGTAAATAACATAAGTCTATGTAACATAATTTCAAGTAGAGTATTTAAGTATCTATCAACAAAGCACAGCATGAACTTTTGTTAAGGCCTTATTTATCAATAAAGTTTGACACTGTATCCATCATCCAAGATAACTGGGAATACAGAAAAAAAAATCTCCTTTTCTACTTTTTATTCCACAATGTATAAGGACTCTGAGATGTAAATCAATGCTATGAATCAATGTTTGGGAGAAATGTGCTACTAAAATGCATCTGCTCTGCATTTTAACCTTAAATGTTTTGTTTTAAAGAATGATTAAGGGAAGCATGAAAAAAACCCTAGAATTTTGGGCTTTTATTTATTTATATTTTTGGCATGGGCAGACACTGGGGATTGTACAGTCTTCAGCATGGCAGACAAGAATTCTGCCACTGAGCCACCATTGCCGTCCCACTGTGCAACAACTTTTTTTTTGAATGGGCAGGAACCAGGAATCAAACCCAGATCTCCAGCATGGTAGGTAAGAACTCTGCCTGCTGAGCTACCTGTGTATCATTTTTAAAAGTTAATGATGGGGTTACTGCAATAGAAATCACTGTGAAATGAAATTTTATTGAATATAATAGCATGAACCATATAAATATATTTATTTTAAAATAATTGTTTAATAATTATTAAACACATTTATTTAATAATTAGTATTAAAACTAGAAAGTATTTGAGTTTAATCAAAATATCATGAAAAGACTTACTATTGAAATTTGCTATACAGCAAATTTCTGGACTGTGTGGTGTTTCGGTTTGCTAAAGCTGCCAGAATGTAATATGACAGAAATGGGTTGGCTTTTACAAAGGGAATTTATGAGGTTACAATTTATAGTTCTAAGGCCATGAACATGTCCACATTAAGGCATCAGCGGTAGGATACCTTCTCGGAGGAAAGGCTGCTGGCATCTGGGATGCCTCTGTCACATGGGAAAGCCTGTGGCCAGCATCTGCTGGTCCTTCCCTCCAGGTTCCACTGCTTTTAGCTTCTGGTTCCAGTGGTTCTCTCAGCAAATCAAGGGGCTTTTTATTTCTCAGTTCCCTGGGATTTTTTCTTTTTATCATCCTCCAAAGGACTTCAGTAAAAGGATCAATACTACCTTGAATGAGGTGGTTCACATCTCAATTGAAATAACCAAAAGGTCCCACCCATAAAAGATCCACACCCACAGGAATGGATTAAAAGAACATGACCTTTTCTGGGTACACAACAGCTTCAAACTAGTATGAATATTCTTAAAATGAGAAAGTATTTGAATTTAATAACAATATGAAAAGTTGGGTTATGATTCTTGTACCATTGAATATAAATTTTATGCTATGCAGTACATTTCCTAAAACTTCAGAACATTTGCTTTATTACTACCCTGAGACATTAGAACCTAACAGGAGAATATCTAAAGAAACGTGAAAGTGTTAAAAATTCTATAACAGATATAACATTCTACTTAGGACAACTTACTGCTTACTAGTTCATTTGTTAGTTTGTCAATAGAGACTTTGTAGCTTTTCAGAGAAATCATGCATAAAATACATAGTTTCCAAATATCACCCTTTTAGTAATACTTTGCTTTGGTGCGATACTTATGGAAGAAAATGTTATAATTGCACTATTAAATATAGCCCATCATTTACATTAGGGTTCACTGTTTGTGTCGTACAAGCCTAATGCTTTTCACTTTTTAAAAGTTTTTGTTAAAAGGGGAAATTTTAATTTGTATATATTTGGCAAGATTTATTTATTTATATTAGAATTTCAGTATGTTATTGAAAGGTACTGAATTTATATCTCAGTGTTGGTCATTCTATGTCAAAATCCCCTTGATCTCTTTGGAAAAAAAATAGCTTTTTAATCTGTCAGGGTAGGTGTTATATTTTATTTTCTGATTTTATCTATTAATTGAATATTCTAAGGTTTTCTGATCTATTCTTTTAATGCTTTTCTTCAAGGACATTGATTAGGCAGAAGCTGGATCTTCTTCCTTGCCTTCTCTATCAACTATATTTCTCAGAAGTTATTTAATATTATTAATTTTCATTTTCTTTTACTCACTATTCTTCATCAAGTCTTTTATTGTCTGCTATTATGTGAACAGTGCTATGACCTTTTATAATGCATTTTATAGTCATCTAAATTCTTTAACACATTTGTACCGTTCTTTCTTTTCTTGATATCTATGAGTTTATTATTTATCTCTTGTTTCCTAATAATCTTTCCTGAATCTTTAGTGTTTTCTTTTTGCTCTTCGTTTAGAGCAATGATTGCATTATTATTTTTTTTTACCTTAAAGAATACCATGGATAACGTAGAGCATATGTAGCTGTGAGCAGCCATGGGGAAGCCTGACAAAGTTAACTATACTGCATTGTCTTTCGCCATCTCTGTTCTATTTCCATCCCCTTCTCTCTTCTATCCATTTCACAACAAGCAGGTATAAGTTGTAGAAACTATATTCTTAACTCTATGTGTAGCAGACTGATGGGAAAGATTCTACTGGTGAGAGGTACTTGTTCAATATTTGTAAACCAAAATAGAAGTAAAAGCTATTATTGCTTAGCCACTGATGGAAAGCTTATGGCCTCTAGCAGACAAAGTGATATTTTTTGAGACACACCTGGGTGTCCTGCCATGAATGAGCCCTTCCAGGGCTTTAGAGAGCTGAAACCATCAGTGGTGGTTTCCTCCCACTCCTGTATTTCTAATCTAGAACACTAGCATCAGCTTTCCTGGCCATCATGCTTCCCGTCACGCACATGGGTGAGCCTCTGATTTCTGGGGCTTATAACTTTGAGTTTGAAATATCTAAGGTAGATTCTGTTTTCCTGGCCAAACTGTGATCAAGTGACTAGGCAATTTTCAGCTTCCTTGAAGCTATGTTATAGGCATATGTCTTAGAGTTAATAAATAAAATACATACATCCCATTCTTTGTTTCAGAATCAATCAAAAAGTATCAGGGACAATACCAATTCATTTTTCACAATGGTGATGGTAATAGCAATATTTTTTAGAAGTAGCAGTGGTAACAGTTGCAGTGGCAGCATAGAATATCCAGTAAATGTAGACTTTTTGTAGAAGTTGTGAACTATCCGGGACAGTAATTGCAAGATTGGTGTGGATTGATTTCTTTAAATGCTCTGCTTAATGAACGAGGATATAAAATTTACACTTCTAAAATTTTTGATCAGACTAAATTCAGAGACATTCTATAATTACGTTGAAAGATCTCTTATCCCTTACCATGACAAGGATGCAAAAATGGACAACAAATTCAATTTTGAAGCCCTCGCTGGTGCCAAATTTCAATATCAATTGAATTTATTTCCTTGTAGACTTATGTGAAAACTTCCTAAAATGTTTAGTTGTTTGTTTTAATACTTTCTAATTGTTTTAAAAAGAGAATAGAATCAAATTTGAAGGTTTGGAGTCCTTCATTCATTCAACAAACCTTTACTGAGTGTCTATCATGTGTTACATCCTGTTCTAATGCTGATGCAAACAAAGCTAATTCTATCATGAAACAGTAAGAGTCACCCTTGCTAGTCCCATCATTTCTTCCTTCTCTTTTGGAAAACTCTTCAAGAATCTTCCAAGTGGAAAGCCATCTCACTCAAGCCTCTCTTTTATTGTCCCTTAGTTCTCTAGGAAAACCTGATTGGAGAATGGTCTGTGGACTAATTATAGAGTCAAACCTAGGAGCAGAAGGCACAGGTAATGACTGTAAAATTTCCTAAAATATATGGGAAAAATTCAAGAGGAATATATTTGTGAAGAGTTACTAAAAATATAGATAATTAAGGATTGAGAATAATTTTAGTCTGGTTTAAATTTATTGATATGAGTAGTGCACTTACCAGATAATTTGTACTCAATGCACTAGGATAAGCATCTGGGAATGTTTATAATCACTCTCTTGTTTAGTTTAGACAAATTTAGATATAGTAGCGGTCTATGAAAAATAAATTTGATATGTCAGAAATTCCTGATTACAGTATAGTGAAAGAAATTCAAGAACTTAGAGAAGGGAAAATTTGGGGTTGATTTATCAGCCGTGTGACAATCACTTACTCCAAACTATGTACTCTGAGTGCACCCAAAGGTCAATTCATTCACCAAGTCATTAAGAAATTCACTGAATATGGACCACTGTGATTTCTGAAAAGTTGTTACAGGATTAGAGACCAGTTCCTCTCTGTAGAGAGATGCTTTGGTTAAAAGGGCTTTCTGAGTTCAACTGGACTGTCAGGATTCCCAGGACAGCTAACTCTAACAAAGTATTTCATAAAACATTATAAGTATATACTATAAATCTTGCTCCCAGAGCTCCTGAAAATGCACTACTACCATTTTTTCCAGAGTAAATAGTTCGAGGCAATATAAATTCCCAGGATTTAGAAGAAATATTTTTGAAATTGGGTCTGAGCTCATCATGAAATCTGGCAAACTGAACACTTTTGTGGTCCATTGGTCAGAGTGGAGTTTGTGTCAAGTGATACACATGTTTTTCCCAGTGAGTCTGTTACGCAGAAATATATCAACTCTAACCTCATATGAACAATGGGGCTTGGAAGGCCAAATCGAAATATCATTCCCCCAAGTATTAAACAGAAAGCAACAATTTGGAGAATCATGGAGATGCACGCCACCCCCAAAGGCATAAAATATGACTCTTTCTTTGACATCCATAGAAACTAGATGACATAGGGAAAATGTTAGTGGAGTAGAAAAAACTATTATTTGGCACTTTCAAATTTGGTGATTCCTATTTGAGCAAATTAGTTTAACTCCTGGAGTTGATAAACAGCCATTAAACTCGCAGATGTGTTTTGTTCTACTTTCCTTATCCCTATAGTAAGGGAACACTAGAAGTAGAAGGTGGGAGAAAAAAAAAAACAGTATATTTTCACTTTAGCATATTAGGTTTTATTAACCCATGGCTCAATGACACAATTAAGTATAAAGGGGCCTTGATTGCCTCACAATCCCACAGGGCATTATGATGTAGATTTTTGTTCTTTCCCTGTTGATAAGATAGTAGGTTTAAGATATCTTGTTAAGATTTTGGTTGGGTGCAAATAGGAGGTTAATTCCATAGAGACCAGAGATTTGCCACTTGGGTGAAATACTATTGGTCCAATATTCTAAAGCATGCGAAAGTAATGTTCCAGAAATGGAAGGAGAAACATGATTCATAATTCTTTATGAATCTTTGGAGTCGCAAAAACCACATTTATTATGCTCCTCTATTTCCTGGGGGTCTTGAATGGACACAAAACAAGAAAAGCTCTCTAGCTGTCCTGACTGCTGGTAAATTTTCCCATTATGCTTCTTATCCAGAGGGGACTATATTACCTGAAATTCCCTTGAAAACTATAGTACTCTCTGTCTGCCAAGACATACATCAAATATAGTATCTTGAGGGCATCGTCTTAAGTGCTGTATCTGCTGCACTTAGTATAGTGTCTGGCACATAGTAGGTACAATTTCGTATTTGTTGAATTGAGCAATAAAGAAAATTGAATTTGTCCTAATTGCTTTCAGTCATCAACTGAAAATGAAATAGGTGATATTGGGCCTAAACAGGCCTCAAATGCACATACAGTTTCACATGCAGGCTAATTACTCATTCTTTCAACATCTGAACATTTTTTTCTACTCCTACCATTTCCTTGGTCCACACATATGAATTTCTGGGAAAGTACCCAACACATATAGATTTCTGGGAAAGTCCCTATAACAAAAAATTTCAGTTGGGTTTATAACATCTAAAATGACACAATCTCAAACTGAGTATCTGTGGCATCATACGCCTTTCAGGAAAGGTCAGGAAGGTGAGTGGAGCAGGGAAATTATCTTAGAACTAAATTTCAAATAGTACATAGTATTCACTTTCCCAGGAACTAGTGTTGGCCGAAGGTATATTTCTACATTGACTCATGGCAGTGTCTAAATGTCTAGCATAATGTTAAGAGACTCAATGGAAAAGGACTTGGAGGTTTGGTGACAAGGAAGTTTGGTGAAAGACTGGATAGATTGCTCCTTTCAGGCCCGAAGTCAGAATATTTGTGTGGTATACCAATCTTCATAAAAAAGTCTTTATAGCAGTAAAATCACTCAGTAATGAGATGCAGATGTTCCATCCTGGGTTGTCAGGTAGCCCTAACTCCAATGCTGTCCGCATTCTACCTCTTCACCCCCATTCTTGCTAGATCAGTTCATTAACAAAAGGACTATGTTGTGATGGATGGAACAAAGTGTAAAACCCACTGACTTCGACTTTCCCTCACAGAAGGTGAAGAGAATAAGCTGTTGTTGCAGGAACAATTTGCCATAATATTAAACAACTTGATCTTTCAGCATAATTTCTTACCAGGCCCTGTCACATCCTAGCAGCCATGTCATGGTAAGATGTTTACATTTGGAGCAGACACAGTGTTTTCTCATTTGAAAAGATAGGTATTTAAGTTTGGGGTTTCCTTCTCTTACTCTTCAGTTACTGCCAGTACCAGCCTTTTCATGCAGAATTCATTGAAACAATCATGAGATCCTCTGTAATGCCATTACCTCTTTCCAAATAATCCATTTCACAAACTTGAGTGTTGAGGCTCAAGACATTCCTTCATGGGATGACCTTAAATTCAGGTTTTGGGATGGTTCTGGATTAGACCTATTTTGGAGGGTACATTTATTATATATTATCATCACATCCTTTCCCAATTCTCAGAATCCAACAATGTCTTTATTTATATGATGCATTTACAAAAGCTAAAACACCTCTTTCATTGGGCTTATATTCACCATCACATTGGTACAGTCATTTTTAAAACATGGAATGACAAATGAAAATTGAAAATTGCATAATAATGCATTCAGAGGTTAGTTTGAGGACTTACAGATATGCAGGAGCAATGCATGATGATGTTTCTTCTCCCTTAGAAAAAAAAAGAATGCTTTTTTAGTATAAAAATGAATTTAAAAATGAATCAGACCTTTTATTATCATGCCAGGTAACTCTTTATGAAATAAATAATCCCTGATTTTTTTTTTCCTGGCCCACTAGGATCATCTAACTTAGAATTTTTGCTCTCCAAGTGAGAAACTCTTCATTGGTTTAAGCACATTGGTTCCTTTCATTTCATTGGAAAATAAGGGTTTTATTAGACTAGGAAGAGACATCAAGAGTTACCATGTTGGTGGAGGTGATTAATTTGACACCACTGGAAATGGGTCTACATGGATTTAGGTCCAAAAGGAAAGGTGGCTGGAGTTCTCTAGGACACCCTCTAGTGATTCCACTGAAAAGCAGAGCCATCACCATCTAGGGCCTAAAACAATAAGGAATGAAACTTTGGATTATCCTACTGCGTAAGACGTTATTGCAATATTGCAAATTGTTTTCGAATGTTATTTAAAATAATTTCTGGGAGAGCCACTAACCCCCGAAAACCATGAACTGCAGGAACCAGCATTCCTCCTCAGTCAAGTCTTGCTTGTCGATGGCCAGGCCCTGGCACAACTTGGAGGGGCTGCTACATAACTCACAGCCTTTGGGGGATTCGCCAGCTGCTTCACCACAGGGCACCTTAAAGCTGCCACATGGTATTCAGGTCACAAGATTGTCCCAGAAAGGGTCTTTCTCATGAGACCAGACACACAATGTCATGTCTGGGCTCCAGGAATTGAACCTGGTCTCCAGCACAGCAGGCGAGAATTCTGCCATTGCGCCACTGGTACAACACCCCAGCTTAGCAGCTATTCTATGTCCTGGCCACCTGACTTTGCTTTTTCTTCAAGGATAATTACAAGAAGTTCAGGCAACTCACTCTAAATCTGTCTTCAAGCTGGAAGCCATAGGATATATATAAGTATAGTGACTTGGTATGAAAAGATTCAAGGCACCACCTGCTCTGGACTCAGAAGATCCTATGCCTGATACAGAAATGAAACATTAGCTATTATTGTTTCTACATCCAGTAACACTGCTATGTTTGGTTGAAACTGCTGTTTAGAGATCCAGTATCTAACATGGCACTATAAAGGATCTAGCAATTTCCCTCTTTCCTCCTAAATATAGTATGTAAACAACAATGTAAACAAACAACAACAAAAAAAACATTAACATCATTTTCAGGAAAGGGAGAGATATAATCCACAGGCTTGAAAAATACTGCAGAAGCCACCTGGATAGAAGTGAAGAGTAAAAGGTCTAGGGGGCCAATTATTAAAAACAAAAACAAAAGACAACAAAAATATGTTTCCAATAGGCAAAGGGATCCTTCTGAAGTGATAGGTCAAAGTTTCCTGTTGAGCAACAACTAAGATATCTGGAAGAAAGGACAAAGTGCAAATTAAACATTAAGCAGAAGCTGTTAAGGAAGAAAATGCAAGGACAGTAGGAAAAGAATGAGAGGGCCAAGAGACAGAAGATCTTAGAAAATGCCTACAAAATTACTTCCTGTAGGCAACCGGCTTACCCAAAATGCAACTTGCACAGAGCAATAGAATGGGATACAGTGTGAACACAAATGATGAGAACAGCCCTCTTAGGCCTCATCTGTTTCCTAGAAACAGAAAAGACAGGACAACACAAGGAGGAGCCATTTTAGCAGGAAGCCATGCGTCTCTGGGGAAATCACTCAAACAGAGAGACTTTGGATTTTGAAATCACTCAAACAGAGAGCCTTTGGATTGTGAAGTCTCCCAACACATCCTGGTTTCTCTCCCATCCACAGCAATCTCTTAGAATAGCTAGACCAAGAAAATCTGATTCATTCTAATAATAATTAAAAAAAAAAAAAAGGAACTGTACATTGACAAAAAGACTTTAAAAGATGAGGGAAAAAAAATGTGAGAAAGAGCAGCAAAATGTACCATAGATTATCCAGCAGAAAAAAAAAATGGGAAAGATGTAAATAAAAAAGTATAATGCTATGAATTAAAATGAAACCACCATATTTATAAAGAAAGACAATAAAGTAGTATACAAGAACTCAGAAAACTGATGAAGAGACTATTCAAGAGACAGCATAAGTATTTAAAAACAGGAAAGCAGTAGACAGAAAAACCAAAATCACCATAAAAAAAATCAGTCCAAAATTGAAAAAAAGCACAAGGGGGACAGATACTGGAAAACACAGCAAAAAATAATGATGCTAGAAATGAGAAGAGTAAAGAAAATTAAAATGATATAAAGTAGTTACAAAGGATTAGAGAGTAAATGACAGCTAGAGAAAATAGTCAAAGGAAATCCTACATGTACATAATTGAAGCCACAGAGGAAACAAAAGAAAATGATGGAACAGGACATTAAACCATTCCTGAAATAAAAGATGAGATGAATCTACATATTGAAAAGCCAGATTGTAAGCCAGGGAAAATTGACCCAAAATGATCAATACTAAGATTTTTTCCTAATGAAGTTAGTGGATTTTAAAAATAAAGAAATAATGACTCAGTAGCAGAAAAGAATATCCAAGTTACTTTTGAGAGAATAAAGAAGGCAGCCCTTGGATTTCAGCACAGCAATCTTCAGAGCCAGAAGCCAGTAGAACAATATCTGAAACACAGTCAAGAAAAGTAAGTTGAACCAAGGATTTTATATCCTCCTGAGTTATTCTCCAAGAATAAATAAAACAAACAAAAACAGTTTTGAATGTACAGAAATTTAGGGAATATTGTTCCCATGAGCCCTTCCAGAGTAGCTTCTAGAGGCCTCATTTTAGCCAACCACAGAGATCCCTTGGGAAATATATTTATTTATGAATGAACTAACATAGAGATTGGGGTGACGTATGAATACAATGTTATTTGCCCTGACAATGAAGAAATGCTATTTGTGAAAAGGAGAGGAAGGGAAGAAGAAAGAAGAAGATGCAAATGAGCACAAGTTTGCTTATTGCTTCATTTACAATAGCTGGAGGTCAGATAAGAGCATTGATAGATAATAAATAAGGAATAGAAGCTTGAACATATTTAATAGAACAAAGATAAACCCTAAGAAGATAATTAGTTCAACTATTTTCAAGAAGTAGAAGAAAAGGAGAAGGGGAGGGAAGATGGAAGAAGGGGAAGAGAGAGGAAGAAGAATCATGTTAATTTAATCACTAAAAGGGATAACATTTCTAAATATCAGAATAATTATACACACACACATGCTCTCCCACACACAAAGATAATAGAGCATGTGGTGAAAATAGAATGTAAAGGAAAATGAAACATTAAAAAATGGCAGAGTTGACAGGACTAACCAAATTTATGCCAAGAAATCTAAATGGGTTCAACTTACTTATTTTTTTGTTTTGTTTTTTTACATGGGCAGGCACCGGGAATCGAACCTGGGTCCTCTGACTTGGCAGGCAAGCATTCTTGCTTGCTGAGCCACCATGGCCCACCCTCTACTTACTTCTTAAAGATTCTATTTTCAGACCAGGTCACAAAGTAAAACCTAATTCCATACTGATTACATGTGGCATGACAATGGCAAAGTGATTTGGAAAGGTAGCTGCTAGATAGGTTTTGACCCCCAAATTCTACTTGAGGTCTATGTAATATACAGATATATTCACATGTGAAATGACATACACAAGGATATTCATTGCAGCATTGTTTGACACAGAAAAAGGCTGCAAACAAAATGCCTATGGTTCAATTAATTATAGTACATCCACCCAATGGAAAGCTATGCAACTATTTATATATATGAAAGGATCCCCAAGAAATATTAACTGAAAAGGGCGCAGAACAGTGTGTATGATATGCTACATCTGTATAAAAAGGAGGACAGGAAAGAATCTCTGTGTTGACGTCTAGATGTATCAAACTCTTCAAGGATGGATACACACACACACACATGCACACACACACACTAATAATAATAATAGCTTTTGTTTTGGGGGGAGGTGGGAGCTGGACACATGATGGTCAGGAAAAGGAGGCATAGTTGTTTCTGTATTCCTTTTAATAATTTTGTTTTTGTTTTTTTTTGGCATGGGCAGGTACCGTTAATCAAACCCAGGTCTCCAGCATGGCAGGCAAGAACTCTGTTACTGTGCCACCATTGTCTGCCCTTTAATAATTTTTAAATATATACCTCTTCAAAAAAACACACATAAAATAATTTCTGTACCAAAGTAGATACCTATGATTCACTTTTGCTAATCAAAGTACTCTTCCAATGATGATGAGGAGGATGAAGATGATTATAGGAAATATTTATACACCTGAGTATATGTTCCAGAAGCCGTCATGAATTTCCTATATAAGAAATTTAATCCTAGCAGTAACCTTCTAAAGTAGATATTATTATCAGGATATGTAAATCTTAAAGATGATTTTTATTACTTCCCTCCATACATAACTCTTTCTGCAAAGGGACAGAATAAGAACATGTATAGGGACTCAAATATAAAGACCAGAGAAGAGTGTAGTGAAGCTAAAGGAGGCCAAAATATAAATGACTCTTCACTCTTTTGACCAAGACTAACCACATTGAAATATTGACTCAAATGTGGTGCCGTTGCTCTCACTTTTTCCTTCTCATTTTCTTTTAACTTTTCTGTTCTTTAACTTGAAGAAAATAGTCCATAAAGTCATTGATTGCTAAGCAAATGTAAGTACCATTATTATTTTATATAGATAGATAGGTAGATATTGGGATATGTGTATATATATCATTTGCTAAAATTTAAGAGGTGAAGGAACAAAAACAGCTGCTTGAAAACATAACACCATTCTCTCTGATGATTTGTATGTAGCTTGAACACTGATTTTTATATTGGTCAGAACTTCTAAGAATGATGGCTTGGAATAAGACGCAGGCTTCATAGCAGCAAACACTTCACAACTTCCAGCAGCTGTTGTAAGAGGCTGCCCAGATTTGTCCTACAACCAGCTGTGCAATTGTTTCATGTTTCTTTTTGGAATCCAATGTATCCATTTCAGTCTGACTGACATGCATAGATTTTTTTCTTCTGCTGAATTTTTCTGTTCCATCCTAAATGTAAGCCTGATGGACAATGCTCGTAGAAAAGACGGGAGAAGCTTTTTATTTTTCTTTCTCTAAAAATGAAAGCAGTGATGGCTACTGAACACTTACGTATGATGTAAGGGGCTTACGTTCTTCCCTAAATGTGGATCCATGTGACAAATATGGATTCTATGCCCATACATCAATTTCAACAATTTTATTTCACAAAATCTTTTCCATATAACCATAACATTTAGCAAGAGCCTAAGTGAAAAACGTCATAAATTCCTTGAAATTTTCTAACATTCTAAACATAAGAAATATTATAAAAGTAAATAAATAACAGTCATAATGTCTATCTAAACCAATGCAAGAGGCCTAAATATTTGATATTTATTTAAAATTAACTCTGGTGATTAATAACTGGAGGGTTTTGTTTAATATATAGGATACTTTGTGTCAACCACAGCTTTATCATTATTTGTTATTCTGTTTTCTTAACTATATCATAGAATATATTATTTTGTTAAATTTTGATGACACTATAAAAGGTTAGTGAAATTTTTCAGCATATGTAATTAAATAAGTAATTCTTCGGAATAGTCATCAGTGGGTACAGTATTCTTAAGGCAAAATGACTTTTATGAATTCTGTCTGCTCTGACAGGCTTATTTTGAGTTTGCCTTCAGAAGTCCCTAGAATAAAATATTTTTTGCACTGTCCTATATGATGGCAAATCTTTGTCATTACCAGAATATAATATGATATATTTTTAAATAGATGAGTAATGAAGATGAATAATTAATTTTTTTCAAAAGCAAGATAATTACATTGATTTTCTTTTGTGTGTCATGATCTGGTGATTCCAAAAGAGCTTCGCAATGAAGGTGACATATTTGGCAAAGAAATGTCTTGTCCTTTCGTGAGGCATTCTTGGTAGGGACCAGCATTTTAATATATACATTTTCAGATCCTTATAGATTAATTAATCTTGTTAATTCTTATTGATTGAATCATGTCCCACAGAAAGACATGTTCAAATCCTAATCCCTTGACCTGTGTATGTGAACCCATTTTGAAAAAGGATCTTTGACGATGCTATTCTTTAAGGTGAGCAAAAACTGAACCAGGGTGGGGAGTAATCCAGTATGACTGGGATCCTTGTAAAACAGAGGAAATTTAGACTCAGTAGTAAGAGAGAAAAAAAAAAATTGATAGCTATGTGACAGAAGCAGAAATTGGGTTAGATATCGCCACCATGCCATCACTAGAAGCCATCACCAGAACACCGTGATTCTGTCGACACCTTGATTTTTGACTTCTGGCCTCCAGAGTTGTGAGGAAATAAATCCTTTTGTTGAAACCAACAAGCCTGTGGTACTTTGTTAGAGTAGCTCACATTTTTCAAAGGTGATAAACTATTTGAGACTGA
Source organism: Myrmecophaga tridactyla (assembly GCA_004026745.1). NCBI lineage: Eukaryota > Metazoa > Chordata > Mammalia > Pilosa > Myrmecophagidae > Myrmecophaga > Myrmecophaga tridactyla. The sequence goes on from PVIY010037456.1 coordinate 15,755, forward strand.
TCAATAGTGGAATACATACTTCCAAACTCCAGTTATTTCTCATTGAAAATCCTAATGTAAATCCACAGACTGTGACTGATCTTCCTGGAAACTGACATGTTTTAGTTCAAATATCTGGAGAAGAGGCTATAAACGATCCAGATGGGAAATGAAGAAGTCACAATGTCTTTATATGTAGATGACATCATCATTGATGCAGGAAACCATATGCAATTTACAAAAATATTACTAGAACTGATGAGTGGGTATAGTGAGTTTGTAAATTACAACTTATAGATAATCAATCTATAAGAACAACTGTGTTTTTATATATTAGTAAAGACCAATTTGAAATTGAGATAGAAATACCAATGACAGTATGAGGGAAAACTGAATGAAAGAAATAAAAAAAAATGATCTAAATAAATCAAGAGATATTCCCTGATCATAAACAGAAAGACTCAATAAAATAAAGATATGAATTCTTCCAAAGTTTAAGTATAGATTCAATGCAATCCAAGTCAAAATCCCAGGAACTTATCAATCAACAAATTGGGCTAAAATATATGGAAAGACAAAAGTTCTAGAATAGGCCACATAATAGTTAATAAGAAAAACACAGTCAAAGGTACCACCTGACTGCTAGAATTACTAGAAAGCTGCAAGAATCAACACAGCCAGGTATTGGTGAAAGACTAAACAAATAAATCAATGGACTAGAGTAAAAAGCCCAGAAATAGACACATTAATAGAGTCAACTGTTATTTGACAAAGGAGCAATAGCAATTTAATAGAGAAAAGATAGCCTTTTCAACAAATGGCGCTGGGGCAACAGGAGGTCTACATTCAATAAAAGAATCTAGGGACTGATCACAAAAATTAACTCAAAATCGATCTTAGGCCTAAAGTAAAACCCCAAACTATAAAAATTCTAATGCATAACATAGAAGGAAATCTAGATGACCTTCGGTTCGGTGATGAGGGTTTTATAGTGACACCAAAATCACGATCCATGAAAGAGAAAAAAAAAGTTTGGACTTTATTAAAATTAAAAGCTCCTACTCTGTGAAAGACACTGTTAAGAAAATTAAAAGGCAAGCCACAAACTGGAAGGAAAGATTTTCAAAACACATAGCTGATAGAGGAATTCTATCCAAAATATTCAAAAAAGGCTTAAAGCTAAAAAATATTAAAACAAGCTATGCAATTGAAGATAGGCAAAATAGCTGAATAGATGTGTCACCAAGGAAGATATGTAGATGACAAATAAGCATATGAAGCAATGTTTAGCATGATATGCCATTAGGGAGTTGCAAATCACAACAATGAAATAATATTACACATTTATTAGAATGGCTAAAAGCCATTAAAAGATACACAATATCAAATGTTAATAAGGATGTGAAACAACAGGAACTCTCAGTCATTCCTGGTGGGAATGCAGAAGGATACAGCCAATTTAGAAGTTAGTCTGGGGCTGTTGTTGGTTTTTGTTTTCTGTTTGTTTGTTTTATATTTTACAAACCAAAATTTACAGCAGCTGCTCTTTAAGAATCATTGTTAGAGGGATTAAAGGATAAGCCAAAAACTTAAAGAAAATATTTGCAAAACTTGTATCAGATGAAGATCTTTTGTCCAGATTATATAAAGAGTTCTCAAAATTCAATTTAAAGGAAACAAGCAGATCAATGATGTTGAATGCCACTGAGAGTTCCTGTCCTGATAAGCCGCAGATGCTGCTGGTTCCTAGAGTCTGGGTTTAAGTTGCTGTCAGGCCTTTGCATTAAAGCTAGGGTCTTCCCTGAGCTGGGGAAGGAAAATATATTGAAACATTGGCATGCAATGGAAAAGGAGTCAGTGGTAGACTGGAAGTTAGCCAGAGGTGTATCTCTGGCTTCCCCAACAAACCTAAAACAGCACCACCATGGCATTTTCTACTACATTATTGTCCTAGCCAGGAAATTTGAGTGCTGCCTCAGCATTCATCTCTCAGCCACCTCATCTAGGTTAAGCCACTTGCCTCAACACTGACCTTTGAGCTAATTAATGAACAATTTTCCACCCCTGGGGTATAAATTTCCCCATAACTCGAACTCACCCGCACCACCTACATAACTTACCAGAACCTATAACAGCCCACAAATGATAAGCTATCCATCCTCACCACTCTTGGACTCCCAGGTACACTCTCTTTTCATGTGCATTTGCTTTTAACTAAACAGTCCTTGCCTTTCACAGTAAATCTACTAATTTCTGCTCTGGACCACAATAAAGGCACAAGCCCAAAGTTCCTCAAGCTCCGCTTGTTTGCTCCCTACCATGATGGTGGAGCGACATGAGCTGATCAAGCTTCCCACTGACTCCTGGTGGCACCTCTCTCTCTTGGGCCTGCAAAAAATTAGACTATGTTTTCTCATGCACTATTGTCCCAGTCTGCTATTGTGTCACCCCTGATCTCCACCTGGACCCAATTGTAACAGCACTTACATTATTCACAGCACTTACATTATTCATTGTCTCCATAATATATATCATTGAATCAGATTTTATATTTAGTATACTTGCAAAATGTTTGCATCTTCCATTAAAATAGTCTCCTTAAGGACAGATCTTTGTTCCTTTTGTCCACTGCCCTTGGTGTCTTTGTTGATCAATATGAACCAGTTGATTTAATGAATGCGTCAGTCGATTGTATTAAGTGTATAACACTGAACATGTCAAACAACCTGGGAGCTACAAATCTTGGCTTGTAGAGCTAGCTAATAAATATGTTTCTGAAATGTCAACCGTAATGGTAAACCATTAAACGCCTAAGTTATTCAGATTCATTCTTCTAATCTTCTACACTCTTTATAAAATAGCAAATATATATGTATATCTTTGCATTAAAATATGTGTTCAATCGTGTGAAAAATGGTAAAACAGAAGCTGTCAAATTATTTTCCTAAATTGTATGCTTATTTAGCTATCATAAGTTGGTATATTTAAAACTCTTTTTACTTTAGTACTGTTAAACTTTAAGCAGTTGAAGCCCTAAGAACTAGAATTCCAAGATTCTCAAAAGGAGAAACACCACAGGACTTTTCTGATAAAATATATAGGTTTTATTAAACAACAGCAGCATGCATGTGGAGCAGAATCAAACGGGGGTTCTGCTCAAAAAGCTGGGCTGTGGGAGAGTTTATATGGCTGAGAGGGGGTGAGGAGATGGGGAGTGAGGAGTGTATGGGAATGTCCTTGGGCAGGCAGCTGTTTGGTTAATTAGCAAGCTGCAGGAATAGGATGTTTGTGCAGCATCCAGAATATCTGGCCACTGTCAGCAGACTCTTTATTACTGGCCTTGATTTGCTTGCTGCAATTTCCTTTCTTCACAGGGGAAGAGGATTCCATCACCACCAGGATCATTGGTATGTCAACTTAACGTAGTTGGCCTCTTTCTCTTCTTCATAGTTCCTTGAATAAAGAAAGCAGAAGCTCAAGCAAATCAAGATTGTTTGTGTAGCCATTAACCATTCCATCTGCACAGTCTTATTCACCTTTAGAATTATATAACAGTAAAATGAATCATATCATTGGCCCTATATCTTTGATATTAATGAATAATTACTATTTATCTCCTCACTTGCAGTCACCCTTTGAAATGTTTCATTTTACATAAATATTTGTAGGTGATAAATCCATAATTAGTGATGTTTGGTTTCATAGAACATATATTTTGGTTTATACTCAATGTTTTATCATTGGGTTTTATATTTATTCATTATATTTCTTTCTAAAGATACAAAATTAGTAAGACAAGTCATCATTTAAATAATACTAGAAACATTAAATAAGAAAAGTCATGTAGTTAATTGATAATTTATATTAGCTTTATTTTAAATTTAAATAATCTATTAACAGAACTTTGCCCCCAAAAAATGATTGTACCATATCCAAAGTGTCAAAAGAGAAATTATATGCTTCTCTTATTCCAGTAAATTTGCTTAATTTATTTTGTGTAATAGGATTGTTTAACTAGATGTTCACTATAGTCCCTTTCAACTACAAATTTAAATTTAATCCTTAGCACATTTTTTAAATAAAAAAAAGCATAGTATTTCAATGCCCCCTTTATGTTACTGTGACTAAGTGGCATAAATTAAATTGTATAAAGTTTTAGTTACTAACATTACATATATATGTATTTGTGCATATATGCAATTATTTTTTACCATGTGCCTAGAATATAGTTGACATTAAAAATTAATTAGTAATAAAAAGGGCTGGTACTGGAATAAATGTTTTCGGTACAAAAACAACATTCTTTCCACTTACAACCTGTAATTCTTTTGTATTTAATTTTCACTGACTAATTAATTGTATTTAATTATTACAACCATCAAAAATCTCAGCACTTTAATTAGTACATCATGAAAACAAGACTATTCATCACATACATTTTCAAAATATCATCCCAAATAACATCAACATAATCATCAGCTATATATATTTACCACCTAGTCAAAGTGAGAAATACAGTGAGGTAGGATAGAATAGGATAACTGCAGACCCTTAGTTTCCTATCCAGCTCTGAAAGAGCTAATGGAAAAATTATAGGTCCCTGGTTTCCTAACCACCTCTTAAAAAGAGTTAATGCACAAATGTAATTCTCTAGTTTCTTATCTAGCTCCAAAGGAAGTAATGCAAGCTGCAAACTTAAGCTGCAAACTTCATAAGAAAAACATTTCCCTTAAAGCCCCAAAACTTCCCCAAACCATCAAAAATCCCCAAACTATAGAAAGCCTGTAGAAAACCTGCAGTTGTAAAGACTGTTAGACATCTGCCCAAAGACAGATTTTGGATATATGATGGGCTAGCCGCAACCATCGATAGGTACCTCTTTCTAAAACAATGCTGGCCTTGTAAGCACCTGGTTAATACAAGCCCCTGTCTTCAAAGGTTACTATGAAATCCTGCCATTAGTAAAAACCTATAAAGCAAGCTTACCCACCTCCATTCAGTGTGTGTTTCTCCCTTGAACACCTCTGTGTTAAATTATTTAACGTGTACTTTCTTTCTCTTTAATGAACTTTACTGTTTATTCCTAATTGCCCGCTCATCTCCAAATTCTTTTAGCGGTGAGACTAAGGAACCTGGAACAGGGTTCAGTTGGCACTATTTCCAGAGGGGCACTGGTTACATTAGTATCCATTATTCTGAATGATGGTTGCAAAAAATGATTTTCAATGAAGTTGAAAATTTTCAATGATGTTCACTGGCAAATTTTCTAGTTTCTATTCAAATGAAAACAAGTGTTTGTGATCTTTTCCTACTGTTAGTTATCTACTACCATATCCGCATATCCTGGCTTATTTGAAGGCAACAATAATAATAACTGCATTTGATAAAATTGCACATTTATTGTAGAAGTTATTAAGTTTTCACAAATAAGATAAATTTATTCATTATATGTTTTATAGGAAAGTGAACTAAAGTTTATTTTTGAACTTTTTAAAAGTATGGGCTAAAAATACAGGATCCAGAGATTTTAATTCTATTTTCAAATATCCATCTTCATGTTAAATCAAGCACCATTGCGCATTAAATATTTCACAAACTCAAATTAAGAAAAAATTTAAAAAGGTTAATAATAAGAAGAAAAGTTATGTACCAGGAAATCTCTCTAGTCAGAAAAGATCTACCATCAGGAAGTTTATAATAAGCTGTCACAAGAAAACATCTCTCCACGTTGCTTGAACCCATAATATTTATACTTACTCAACACCAGAGATGACATATGAATACACAGCCAAATTGAATTACTTTCATAGGAACTGTATGAAGTACAGCCTTTCTGTGCAGTTTTAAGTAGAATATGATGTATCACTGTTTTCGTTTCCTAGGCAGCTCAAGAAAATAACATGGGACTGGGCAGGTTAAACAATAGAAATTCCTGTGCTCAGTTTTGAGGCTAAAAGAAATTCTAAATCAAGGTAATATCAAGGTTATGCTTTCTTCCCAAAGATTGGCATTCTAGCATTGGCTACCTCTGTCACATAGGAAGCACATGGTGGCATCTCCTGGTCTTTTTGTTGTTTCCTGGGTCCCATCAATATCCAGCCTCTTGCTTCTCATGGCTTTCTTTCCTTTTATTTGAATTTCATGCCCCTTATAAAGGACCCAGTAATAGGATTAAGACCCACCATTATTGGGCTGTGCCACACCTCACCTGAAGTGACCTTATCAAAAAGTCCTACTTAAAATGGATTCACACTTACAGGAATCTATTGAATTTAAGAACGTATTTTTCTGTGTACACACAGCTTCAAACTGCCACAACCATCTATCATATTCTTTTTAAAAATTACTTAGAAAAACTATATAAATCCACGAGCACACATAAAATCAGATACTTCTGTATCTACATGAACTTGTAGAAGCATTTCTCAGCAGAAATAAAAATATATTTTTTATGACATAGAAAAATCATAAATAATGTAACTGAATTGAATTCAGCGGGAAAACCCCAGTCTCAGAACAAGAACAGCTTCATTCAGTGATGGAAGCTTCTTTTATCAGCTTTTACGTCTTCCAAGGTTTTACAGATTCATGAAGTAATAGCCAATATATAATGCTGTGTTTTATTGCATTTTACCCTTGGAACAGATCATGCAGCTTTTTAAAAGTTAATTATTTAATAAATATGCAAAGTGCACATTAATTTGCAACTGTTGAGTTCTCACAGCAGCTTTATTAAATTCATATCATTTATTTTCCATATTCTATTTAGGGCTGAGCAATTATATATTACATATAACATAAATCTATATATAAATTATATAACTAAGAGAGCACTTTCCTGATAAAAATGCAAACCAAATATAAAATGTTGACCATTCATATGAAGTAATGTTTTCTTCACCTAGTATTTTGTATAAAATAAACAATGATTTATTTCTAGTGTAATGAAATACTTCCACACTTAACCAAAATGATCAAATAATTTTTTTGCTGTAAATTTAAACATCATGTGAAAAAAATTCTCAAAATAATAATAATGGAAGACAAATGAGATAGGAATTTGCAGATTTTCTAAGAGTACTTGTCTTCTGACTTTCCTGAGGTGAAATGAAACGATTTTGACTGATTAAAAAAATGATGTGGTGAAAAGTCTGGCATTTAAGTCAATTTACTTCAATATTGGTTAATATATCAGTTAGTTCTTACTGTATAACATATCACCCCACAATTTAGAGGATAATGGTATTTTTAGCTTATGATTCTGTGTATTGCCAAATTAGGATGTTCAGTAGTTTATTTGTTCTGGTAACAGCTAGGTTTTCTCATGAGCGTGCTGTTAGATGAATATTTAGCTTTTGGTTGGCTGCACTGATCACATGTCTGGGGACTTGGCTGAACTAACTGAGATGATAAAACTCTGGCCTACATAATCTCTCACTCTGCAGCAGTTAGCCCAGTTCAAGGGGAGGAGGTAGAGATCCACCACTTAATGGCAGGAAATGCAAAGTCACATTGGAAAGGGTATACACAAGAGAAAAGTGAAAAATGTGGGCATTTAAAAACGTTAATATAGTTGGGAGCAGAAGTATCTTCTAGTAGGAAAAATTGAATAGTTACAATAAATAGAAATTTGGGGAGATTATAGAGTTAGTCCATATTTGTGAAATGACTTTAAATTAAAAACAATCATTTAGTACTTTGTTTTCTCTAACATTAATCAAACAATTATTGTGGTGATAACTTTAGATGTGTCCCTATTTCTACAAAATTGCAACACACATGTGCCCACACGTGCACACAGACACACGGCATTAGGAATCTTGTTTTAAGGTCATGTGGCTTTGCTGATTATTAGTCAATTTAGAGACTCAATCTAAAGTTTAATGTTTTTATTTTAATTTTATTTTCCTTTGCTCTCCAACAACATTTTTTTTCTGAGTCAGTGGATTTGATTCAATGAATTTTGTTTTTATTTTTCCTTTATGTTTGTCTCAGAAAATGAAAATTTGCTATTAAAGTGACTTTTAGTTAGATATACTCATTCATCAATTGTTCCTGAATAAATAATATTTAGTAATGAAATTAAGCTGAATAAATATTAATAGGACATTAAATATACATTTTAGCCCTATAATTGGATTGTTGAAGCTTTGATGCAATAACAAGAATTGAAGTTTTGTTATTACACATTCGTATTTTAAACAGTATAAGTAAGGCTGGGAATTTTTCCCTGCTTTTCATCACCTTCGATAATTAATGATTGAGAGATTTTTAGCTACTTCTACTTATACAATTTTCCAGTGTATTTGAAATGAAGATGTGACAAAAGGACCACTCCGATTTTGGAGAATTTTAAATGATTACCTAGAGCAAATTTACATCTTTTACACAAAAAAATGCAATAGAGCAAATGTGCATTTTTCTAGCTATGGTTTTAGGAGTCACAAAATTAGCAATTTATAATGCAAAGGCAACGTGATTATTTAGAACTTAAATAGAAAGTGGTATGATGAAAAGGCTCTTTCTATGTTTGTCTCTGTGAATGCAGTTAGAGCATAATGGAGAAGTTTGATCAAAAGCTGAACTTGAAGCACCATATAAATGTTCCTCTCGCCCCTCGTCTCTGTTTATGCTCTTTATATTTTATCTCTATATAGAATGGGCACTTATTGGAAGACTGTACATGGCTTCTGCAAGCAAAATTTTACAGGAATATTTTCAGGGTCAGTTAACCCATTTCAAAAAGGAAAATGAGCAAATGAGCAAAATAAAACTCTCAGGAAATGTCAAAAGAAAGTAAGGGATATGAGTCAATAATAATTGATGGCAAGGAATAATTCTATCTTGCCTTACCTGGAGGACTGAAGATTGTTTCTTTTAGTTGTTGACTAAAATTGCCTAAAATAGATA
>PVIY010037457.1:0-24634 GCA_004026745.1 Myrmecophaga tridactyla
GTACCTTAGAGCAGACAGAAATAAATAGCTAAAATTGTGTAACTGCAACCCCTACCAAATTCTGAAATCTGTTCTACAGCCAATTGTTGCAATTATTGCTTTTAGGCATATATGTTATTTAAAGAGAAAGAGGAACATAACAGAGAAGATAGGGTTTAACAAATGAGTATGACTGCTGAATCATTGTATTGATATTTCTGTTGATCTCCAGTGTCTTGGAGTAGCTAGAAGAAAAAACAAAAGATCATAAATGGAACTGTAACCCACACCAAACTAAAATCTGTTCTATAACTACTTGTTAAAATGTACTTGGAAATTCATTGTTTTTTTGCATACATGTTATATTTCATAATTTAAAAAAAATTAAAAGTACCCATGTCCTAGGAGTTAGCATTAGACAATCAGTCCCTAGAAGCCTGATACCTTTAAGGGCCACCTACAGAGTTTTGGGCAGCGGATCTGAGGGTGAGACTCTGAGTCAGCTGGTTGTGCCTGAGCTGGGTGTTGGCCTCCTGAGACGAGCACTGAACTCTTCACCCCCTAAATGCAGCAGGCTAGGGAACACCACAAGTATGTGATGAAATCAGGGACTATGGTCATGAAATCATTGTGATGGAAATAAACATCCAACCTATCAACTTCTGTGTACTCATCATATATCACAGAACTGTAAATCTAAGTGGTAAATGATAGTGTTTTATATGAAAAGAGTTAAAATAAGCAATGTAGGGATATGTGACCACTAGGCATATCAGAACAAAGAATTAAAACTTAGTTCTACTCAGTCAGGACATGAAACTGGATCTTTGTAACAAAACTCGCTGACCTGTTTGGTTTTAGAAGGTTTACAGGTGAAAAAAGGTTCAGATATGAAAAGGTTTACAAGGGAAAATAAGTTCTACAAAAGCTTCAATCTAATAAAAGCATGCAAAAAAATGCAGTACATTTTGTTCTCACTTTCATGTAGTTCAATTAGGTTGTCAAAATTAAAATGAGGTTTAACATAAGTCAAATTACCTCCTTTCAAGGCAGCACTCAAGATATTTCTTTGAATTTTAAAAGTTGTCACTGAAGAAGACAGTACAGGTGAAGAGCTGAATTGGAACATTCAGTGAAATGAAATGATACCTTCATAAAGTTAAAAAATATGCTACAACTATTTATATGTACAGATGTTTGAAAATGGGTTACATGTTCTACCTACAATCATAGAAATCAAAATGAAAATAAATAAAAGAGAAGAAAAGTTGTTTCATCTAATTTACAAGAATTATGTTTGCTCCATTTTTTTTCCTCCCTGCTAGGCATCAACACCTTTGCTTGAAGTTTTTTTTTATTGCTTTGGATAAGTGAATTTCACTCAGTATGAAAAAAAAACAGTTTGGAACTACATTAGGCCCAGACGAATTTGTTATATCCCTGTGGTCCTAACTGAAAGATGTAACTAACACATTCATTTAGTCTTTATCTAAGCTTATACTTTTAACATTTAGAAATGATCCTATCAAATTTAGAGGTGAGGTTTAAATCAATCCTTTAAACAAAGCCAAATTTCTAGATGTGAGTCCTTCCTCACAGCATTCATCGAATGTTCTGTAACAATACTAATAGGGTTAGCATGATTTCCCGGTCCTCTGACTACAGAAGGCTTCCTTTTTCATCTGCTCTTTTGATTTCACCTGAGGGTGGATTCATACACAACATTTCTGTGTGTTAGAGGTCAGTATCATCTACTTTTCAGTGTGTGTGTGTGTGTGTGTGTGTGTGTGTGAGTGGCCTTTCGCCTGTCATATTTCATGAGCAGTCATCTTTATGAAGTTCATGAGGAAATCACTTAGAAATTCTTCTCTTCCTCACCTCCCTCCTTCTCCAATTCTTACCCCTCAGAATCACTTCTTCCTTGCCTTCTACTGCTGTGCCTTTGCTTTCCCCTCCTTCTTTCCCCTCTCATTTTCTTCCTGCTCCGTCTCCTTCCCACCTCCCCCTTCTCACCATTGCCCAAATATGCAATTCCTGCTTCAGTGACAGTTTCAACAGTTAAGGAAATGAAACAAGAAAGCAGCTGATTTGAACTCTGATGACAGATCTACAGATGAATCAACACGGTTTGTTTACAATATCATTTACAATTTGAAAAAGCCAATATCAAGGAATAAATATAACAGAGCTTCTATTTATGTATGTATGCGGGAGTATATTTACATGCACATGCCCATATTTAGATAACTTTAAAAGCATACAAGAAAATATTAGCAGTTTTACACTTAATAGCTTCCAGGAAAAAAAAGGATGTTTCTCTGCTGACTGAATAGCGTAAAATATAATTTTATATAAAAACCAGTATTTGGGAAAGAGGAAACAATAATATAAATATGATTATCATATATTTGTGCTAACCTAAGGGAAGTCTCAGCTGCTTACTTTTCTCTTAAGTTTTATTCCCAGAGTAGAGATTTGCTAAAGCTGACCTCACCTGCAGAAACAATATTCTTGTTTCACTTAAGTCCAATCCCGTATCAAAAACTGCTTTCCTAAACGTCCTATGGCCTCATAAGGATGGAAAATACTGGCATCTATTATGCCAGATAATAAGTCGAATGATTTAGAATCATTGCTGAGCTTTTTCATACTTTTTAGAGGAAATTTGTTTTGAAAATGTTCCAAAAGTATCTCTTACCAACAAATAAGCAAATAAGAAAAAGAAGCGCATAGCTGCAGTCCTGCATCTAAGTTGTCATTACTATCCATGATTCGTCTCTGTGATCTGCATTGACCAGTCTTCTTGACTCTAATGTTTTCATGCAAAGGCCCATGGTAGTAGACACCGATAGTAGAGCCCATATAGCATGAAAAACATAAAAAGTGTAAAGGAGGAACAAATAATCACAATTCCGGGTGCATACAGGTAAAATAAAACTGGATTTTGTCCCCCGCTTTTGAAATTTTGTATAATGAGACTTCATCTCAGCCTCCTAAATACCAAATCATGCTGATCACAAAACTAAAGTGATATACTCACACACACAGGTCACCTTGGAAAGCTGCTTCTCTGGGGAATTGCTGAAATCATTCACTCATGCCGTTTATCTTCTATGTGGTAAAGACACTGCGATAAGCGCTAAGAACAGATGAAGAAGTGTAAGACAACCCAGTCCTCTAGTAATTTACAGTATAGGAGAGCTAAGGTGATAAGTTGGATACAGAAACAACTATTATTGTTAAGAAACAGTAGCTGACTGCTCTTCTAGCATGGCACAGTGGAAAGAAGATGGACATAAATTTAGGCAGATGTGGTTCTGAATATCTGTTCCACTTTCTGTGTGAGCTGAATAAAGTTATTTAAATTCATCTGCAAAACAGGATAACACTCAACTTGGAAAATTTCTATGAGGGTTAAATATCATACTGCACATAAGATGCTTTAATGCACCACGTGTGTATATATATATATATATATATATATATATATATATGCCCATGGGCTATAATGGACATGTAGTGTGTGGTAGTTAGCATTTATGATTAAAATGGTGATGAACTATTAAAAACATTTAATGAAAAAATTAAAATCAACAATAAAAATCAATAAAATTACCATCTACATATGCAAATATCACTGCAATGTTTTCTTTTAAATTTCATTTTTTATATATTTGAGTTAACTTATAATAAATTGGGTCTTGAGATTTTGCTATTCAAATTTGAAAATTTTGCACTTTAGGGTACCCTTTGCGACAATATCATGCTTTCTGAAATGGCACTACCAAAATGGGAACCGTATATGTTCTCAATTTCATGACACCAGTTGAATCATTTGGTAGGGAGGATAGTCTTCAGTGTGATAACTTCCTTGCTGTAATATGGTGAACTGGTCCTGAGAAGCTTTTGTAAAAGCAGACTCCCAGGAGAGGGTCAACAAATATTACTGTGACAGCAATAAAAGAAAAGCTATTGCTTTTCTTGAACACATTTCATATTTTTTTTTTAGCAGAGGTCTGTGTGAATTAGCCTCTGCATTGGACTTTAAATATGTAATTTACAGTAAATGTCAATATTCCCTAATCAGTATTTTATATATATTGGCAATCAAAATGCACTCATAGAATACATAAATGCATCATGTCACCCCCAAAAGGGCACTGCATATAATGTAAGTCGTAATAAAATATGTTATGAGGAGCACAGACAATAAGTGGCACATATGAGTTGAGAGGAAAAAGAGAGTTATCAGAAGGTGGAGAGTGATAATGATTGGAAATGCTACTTGGGGTCTAATTTTAACCAGCAAAGGGGAATTCATTTTGGTGTCTGCCCTGTTTTATTCTCTGGAATGCTGGGGCTTTTGATCCCACTTCCCTGCCTCCCTTGCCAGCTTTTCCCTTCCTTTGTCCCATTAGGATGCCCGGGAAGGGACTGCGAAGGTGGCAGGGAAGGAGGAGTGCTGCTGCCTCGCCCCCCAGCCATCCTTTCCCACGCAGCAGCAGGGTCGCAGATGTCATGATTTTAAGGAACACATGGTCTTCTTCCAATACTTTTGTAGTAAACCCCTGTATTTATCCCCCTGTGTTCAAAAAATTAGAATGATTGCTGAATATTCTGTTTTAGAATTCAAGAGATTTCAGTTGAAGTTCTACATCTCTGCTATATCATCGTAGAGAATTTTGAAAACCAGGAAGCATAACCAGAAAAAGGGAGTTGGGGCAAAGTTGGACCGAAACGTAACATGCAAATTTTAGGAGACAACTTCCAGAGTTCAGAAAAGTGAAAATTAATTTCAGTCCCTTAAAGCGGATGTACACCAGAGCATTGGGCTTTCTTTGTGAATTAAATACCCTACTTGTGATGGCCAGGGTGCTGCTTCTGAGAAGGTCAGCCCAGACCGAATACAAGCTGTGTAGACCTCGGCTGGCTCCAGCAGCTGAAAGGTGTGTTAAATAAATAAAAATGCTTCTGCTGGTTGGATAACAAAGGTGGGTTAGAAAGTAGATATTGTTCATAAAGAAAACCAAAACTAACCTTTTTAAAAAACTAAAACTAAAACTATGGAGAGGGCGGGCAACAGTGGCTCAATGGCAGAGTTCTTGCCTGCTGTGCTAGAGACCCAGTTTCAATTCCCTGAGGCTGCCCATGCTAAAAAAAAAAAAAAAACTATGGAGAGAAGAAAATATCTGGATCAGTACACTGTACACTAGCGAAAGAAGAGACATTGGGAGATGGCCCTCTGATGACACCAGCCTGCCCTCCCTAACAGACAATGCTTTTGTTGTGAGGTCTTTAGTCTTTGAACCCTACCACACTCCTTCTTCCACAAAACCTACATATAACAGAATTTGCTAAGAATTTCTTTTTAATCATACCTATACATCCATCAAAGTCTAGGTTCCGTGCTCCTAATGCGAAGGCCACGCTTCTGCAACAAAGAAAGCCTCTCCAAGTCTCAATACTGAATCTGAGCAAGTTCATACTGTTAAGTGTCCATTCTGTTCCCCACTCCACAGGAGGATTATAAATCTGATCTATTCTCGGAATTATCTCAGAGGCTCCTAACTTTGGCATCAGGCCTAGAATATCCTACCTATGTGTCACTTTTTAAGGAAAAGAGCCACTGCAAAAGAAATCCTCCTGCAAGCAAGCCTTGTTCCTGGCACTGCTCCTTCACTAGATGAGAACGGGCCAGAGATGACAAATTCCAGCGTGATCAATTGTACTGAAAGAGTTGTAGGGAAAACAAACCAAGTGCGTTTGAGCCAGCAAATGATTTTAAATATCTTAGTTAAAAATGTAGAATTAAAGCTGAATACACAACATCTGTGAATTTTTAAGATACATGATCAATTTTACTCTATTTTGTTTGTTCATTTGTTAGTTTGTGTTTACTTATTTTATTTAGCAAACCAATTCAGGCTATGTCCCTAGACAGTCAGAAATAATTGTTATCAGACTGCTAGGACACTTATAAGAAATGTGTGATGTGCTTTTACCTTCACTGATTTTAAATTATGAAAAACTAAATGCTTACGAAATGAGCTCAACATGTCTAGGGATGGGATGAAAAAAGTCAGACTATTTGCTCAGCTATGATTTGGTTCAGTTGAATTCTTGAGAAACAGAAAAAGAAGGTGTTCTTCATCTCCACAAAGGCAGCTAGAAAGATAGGCAGCTACAAGTAGACATTTATACCTTTTGCAAATTGACTGATTGCACTGAATATTGCAATTTGACCTAAGCCATTTTGGTTATGCATGACTCCTAGGTTCTCTCTACTTATGACGAAAGCTGCCAAAGATTTGGTTGTGGGAGATTAAGCTTTCACCTACAATTTTGCCACCAAAATTTAATGAAAGTAAGTCTCACAGCAGGAAGATATTTACCACTCATTCATTAACAAGCAGGCCCTGAACCGTTTATTCCATCAGTTTTGTAAGCCCCACGCATCCCGCTGCCAGGCATAAAATGTTCATTTGAGACAGGCATATGAACCTTCCTTCTCAAGCAGGGTTCTATAACCTTTGGAGTCAGTAGTAGATAATAAGAAGCCCTCCAGAAGCCAATGGCTTGTTATAAGAACTGTAGGGATTCCCTCCTGAGCAGGCTGTCTGCTACCCTTGCTTGAGTTTTATTGGTCAGTCAGTCCACTATCTCAAATGTCTTTAATTTCATCATTGAGAGTCATGATGCTAATAAACAATCCAATATGCATGTGCTAATTCAGTGTGCTCATTAGCAAAAAGTTTACGAGTTGACCAAGGCAAGTACTGCTGAAGGGTTTCTACTAAATAGATCCAGAAGGTAGCTATTCTGAAATAATGCTAACCAATCAAAATAGTGGGTGGATTTGCTACTTTTTAGAGCAACTGCCTTTCCCTAGAAGTGAAGCTTGAAGCAGTGCTTTCATAAATTCATGGAGTTGTTTATGCTGAAATATTTTAAGTAAGTTTTAGATATTATAATAGATATATTTTTGGTTTCTTCTTTTGACTTTTAAAAATGAGCTTCATTTTATACAGTTTTTCAGTGTCTGTCCCCCAAAATATTGGCTGTTGTGGAAAAAAAAAGAGACAAAAATATGACGGATTAACACAAGCCATATTCTCTATGCAATATTTACCATTATTATTTGAAGGATATTTAGTATATGAAGAAACATTTACCATAGAACATACAGGCGAGTTCTGCATCTGGTATAAAAATGGATTTCATCCTCATGTTTGATAAATAGAGCAGAAATATTTCTGGATTTGGCACCACAGCTAATGGAAAGAAAATTTAAAATACGAAAGACAAGCCTTGTTTCAACGTGTTAATGCCTTCATCCACTTATTGAAAATCTTTCACACATCTAAAGTTGTATGAGGTGGATATGGGTTTGATATGGGTATATGATATCTGCAAAAATTTGGTGGTCGATATTTATCTTGGACATTTTACTTTCCTTTGCATATATGCTTAAATTTAAACAAAAGAAATGTAAATAAAATATCATTCTTAAGATTGGTACTCCAAGTGTGCTCTGATAGCCACCCTCTGGGAACTTGTTAGATAGGCAAATTCTGGGGTTTTTAGGGAATCAGAACCTCTTGGCAGGCAGCAATCTGTGCTTGAGCCAGCCCCAAGGCTAACTCGGAAGCCATGAATGTGAGGAGCTATTCTCTAAGAGTTGGTGGGTTTCTTCAGCGTCAGCTCTCAGTTTTCACATCAATTCCCATAAACTGACAAACAGCTATTTGATGTTTTATTTGATAAAACCCCTCATCTTTTTTTGTATGATAAAAAGCGTACAATTAGCAATGGAGGGATATTTTGAGGAAGGCAGTTATAGAACACATGCTTGTGTTCTATAAATACGTGCATAAACTGCTGTGGGGTGGGGCATTTCTGCTGGGTTCAGACTAATCCCAGAAGAGCTTTTTTAATGTTTTTTTTTTAATTCAACATAACAATATACAAACACAAACATTCTTACCATATGATCATTCAATTCTTGATATATAATCAATAACTCACAATATCATCACACAGTTGTATATTCATCATCATGATCATTTCTTAGAACATTTGCATCAATTCAGAAAAAGAAATAAAAAGAAAACAGAAAAAAATTCATACATACCATACCCCATACCCCTCCTTTCATTGATGACTAGCATTTCAATCTACTAAAAATATTTTAATATTTGTTCCCCCTATTATTTATTTATTTTTAATCCATATGTTTTGCTCATCTGTCAATAAGGTAGATTAAAGGAGCATCAGACACAAGGTTTTCACAATCACACAGTCACACTGTGAAAGCTATATCATTATACAATCATCTTCAAGAAACATGGCTACTGGAACATGGCTCTACATTTTCAGGCAGTTCCCTCCAGCCTCTCCATTACACCTTAACTAAAAAGATGATATCTATATAACACATAAGAATAACCCCCAGGATAACCTCTCGACTCTGTTTGGAATCTGTCAGCCATTGACACTTCATTTTGTCTCATTTCACTCTTCCTCCTTTTGGTGGAAAAGGTTTTCTTAATCCCTTGATGCTGAGTCCCAGCTCATCCTAGGATTTCTGTCCCACGTTGCCAGAAAAGCTTTTAGTTAACTTATTTTCACATGCCTATAGGTGTGCCTGTGTCTTCTCCATTTGTGAACAACCAGATCTTAAGCTTTGTAAAATTTTACCATGATGACAACTGTTTCACTATTACGTTTAAAAGTAACCCCAGGGTAGTGTGACTGTGACTCAGCAGGCAGGATTCTCACCTGCCATGCTGGAAACCTGAGTTTGATTCCTGATGCCTGCCAATGCAGAAAAAAAGAAAAGAAAAAGAAAAAAAGTAACCCCAAATGAGTTAAATAATTTTTAAAGCCTGAATCAGATTTATGATTTATCCGTTTCTATAAATATGTGAGACCTTACACTGGCGACAAATATGAACTCATTTATATTTGTTCACGTTTTCTGGCATTTAAGTTGATTCAGAAGATTATATTAGATGGCTTAATGTGCATTCTGGTTCAAGACTAGTCTTCTCAGCAGTCTGAATATTAGTCACCAGGATAGCAGAGGAAACGCTAGATTTCTAGAAAAAACAAAGCTTTGGAATAAAATCAAGTAAGAAATGTGTTACTTCTATTGATTCCAATGTTATTCTCTTTAAGGATTATTTTTTATAATTAACCAATTAGTTTAATATGAAATACTGATGAAGCATATCTACTTTTGAAATTGCCTAATTTAAAGTTATGATTAATTATTCATTAATACATTCATGGTAGAATAACGAAAATAATGAATATATTGCGATGTTGAAATAATTTAAAATCTATCAATAGTGAAACCAACCATGAGTTAAACAAAAATCATGTGATTTTTTTCCATAGTAAAGAAAATAAATATCATCAGCAATAACTTAGCTATACTTACCGTATGCCTGCATACAGAATCTGTTACAATTATGTTATATGCTTATATACTGGAAGGATATTCTTGAATTTGAATTTCAAAGACAAGAAACATGATTTGTTCAAGGATCAATATTCATCTTGTTTTTTCTTTTCAGAGTAAAGTTGAATGACAAATTTTTATGAAAGCAAATTATGTATTTTTAAATTGGCTATCAATGGATACACATGATATATATGTGAAATAGACATATTTTCTATTTATTTTCAAATAAATTTCTTAAAATAAATTAATCAATGGAAAAATATTTTAAAATTAAAAAATTTTCATGATTCCTTGTGCCAAGAAAGGCTCCCCTGCAATTTTGGTTTGTTTCCATCTAAATTACCCATTAACAAGCCATGTGGACTTCAAGAAGGATGTGAAAGAGGGCAAACGGCCCCAAAAGTCCGAGATGACGGAGAACCACTTCTGCTAGAACTCTCCTAGTGCCAAGGCAGTTTTCACAGGAAACCACAAAGTCAGAAGAATAGCCAATTCTAAAAATGGCTTTATTTGCTTTGTGTCCTCTGGGGCTTAAAGTCATATTAGTGCCAAAATCTGTTCTTTCTCTTCCCACAAAATAGCTGTCGTTTTGTTGATTATATATTAGTCTGATTAGGGGACAATACAGTATTCAACTCTATGAGTCTGACAGTAGCTTCAACTTGATATGAAAATTTAATTTAACTGATTAACACCATGGAGTGTTTCCTTGCTGACTTGTGTGAGTTTGTCACTCATGTTTTATGTAGCAGCTAATGTGGTAAATAATTTCCTGCACGTCTTCCCAGGTGAAGTAAGTGTATCAAATGAAATGCTTGGGGCTATGAAATCAAACAGAACTTGGTTCAGATTCCTGATTCAAATCCTTGTTAGTTGTAACCATTAGACTAGTTATATCTAGGTTCGCTGATATTTTAAATCCATCGTATATAGTTTTACAGATTGTTATATACACTTTATGTAAAACACTCAGTAGAATATCTGACATGTAATAGCTGCTTAGTAAATGATCCTTATTACTATCATCATTCCTGATTATAAGCACAATGTCACATTTGCTCAACAGAGATCATTGCCGTGTCTTTTAAAACAATTCCTTGGCTACTGAAGTACCATGAGGACTAGTCATCGTATCCTACCATCTTAAATCTCTTTTGTATTTTCAATAAGTCTACCTGAGGCAAGGAATGCAAACCTATGGCTTTATTAGGCCCCAAAGGTATACCATTCACAAGCCCATCAACCACATCTGTTCATAATTACAAAGCACCCATTGCTGCACCAGGCTCTGAAGAGCAAGGATTGCAAATGCTTAGACATTCAGAGAGGGCTCCTTATTCCTACTGGTCCATCCCTCCTCTCTAGCCTCACATGCCTGGATTAGGACAGTAGCAGTAAGGATATGATTCCAGACACAGGGTCATAACCAGAACCACATCTATATCATTTTCTAATGTGTATTATCCCATTGCTAAATCAAGTAAACCAATATGAAGACCAATTAACAAATGTATATTCTTTACGCATATACTTTATTATTTTTACAAGATTTATGGATCACAAAACAAACATTTTTAAAGCAAACCTATATCAGCTGAAATGAATAAAGAGAAACCTATAAGCCACTGCAATTCAGACTAGAACAATTGGTAATTCCCAAAATATTGTTCATCATAACATTTCAAGAAAATACTTTCTCAGCACAAACACCAATGCTTCTGTCTAAAAGAAAAATGTAAAAACAAAAGTATTCATTTTCATAGGCTTTAATAATGAATTTGAAAATGTATAGTCAAAAATTTGTACAATATTATGTTTCAAAAAAAGGAAAGCTTTATTGAAAACAAGAAAGGTTCTATTTGATCATTTTTCTGTGATTGTACTGTTCGAAAGAACAAAATGTCTCTGAAATCATAGATGTTTACAGGGCTAGGCTTTTTGGCACACATTTTGTTGAAACATGCCAAGTAGGTGTTTTCAAAACGTATTCCATTCTATGTCTAGCCAGAAACCATATTTGGTATCACTTATGCCTGAAAGTAAAAACGTTTATACTAAGCTAGAATACTGTTCATATTTTTCCTACTTTGTAACTCTCCAGTTATCAACATTACCAGGAGATTTCTCTGTCCACACTATGGCATTTGGGACTAGTATTTACTGCCCTATTACTTGCATGATGGGACAGTTCTGCATAAGGTCTGCCTGATGACACCAGCACCTCTGGCACAGATGGCTTTGAAGCCATTATCAAATGATTTCTAATCACTTTGTGCTGCCAGAAGTGAAGTGGAGGGAGAGAAAGGTGTGTGGAAACATTGGCTGGGTTCATAGGAAAAGGCCAGAGAGAAGACCACTCCCCCTCTCTCCCCTGACTTCTGGGCCCACCACCAGTCTGGGTTATTTAACATGGTGTGGCCAGGGCTCTTTTCCTGCAAATCGGCCGACAGAGTACAGCAGCACCATGTTAGTGGAAATGGCTGTTTATATTCCTAAAAGTGGAATTACAGGCCATGATTTAAAGCAATAAGAAATCAATGGTTACACACACATCTGGCCATAACATATCCCATTAAGAAAGCATCATGTGATCTCTGAGTTAAAGCCTCCCAGTGACATCTTATAAAGGTCAGGAAAACCATCCCACCTCTTACTAAGGTTCACAGTGCCCTAAATAAACTGGTTTGCCAGTCTTTCCGATCTCAGCTCTTTCATTCAGAGTGTTGCATTTACAATTACCTTGGTTCTCTGTGAAAAAAGGGAAACTTAGAGTCTTTGTTCTAACACTGTTGTCTACAGAAATTCTGAGTCCGTCCTTCTCTGCTATATCTAAGTAGATCAGCAACATGTCATCACTTCTTAAAATATATTACTCTCCTTCCTGTAAAATGTAATGCAATTTGCAATTATCTAAACTTTCTGCTAGAATAGTCATTTGAAGTTTACATAACAAAACTCAGAAGCAGAAAGGACCATGCCATGTTGTAGAAAATAACATGCCATGTTGTTAAATATATTAAAACTTCCTAGAGAGATGTTTGGGCATGGTACATGATTTTTACTTACAAAATGTGCTAAGAAACTTGATCAAAACCAGACAAACTATATCTTCTGTCACCTCTCCTGACTCTTAAAATTCCTAAGCTAATTTCTTGCAATTAAAGCATTCTTAGTTATGAAATTGTCAGAAGAAAATAATTTCTCCAAATGAATTATGTTACAATATTTTAAATGTTTTTTGTATATGTATGAATATGAGAATAGGTGCATTTTTATTGACGAGGATTTATTTTTAATTATAGGTAGAGACCTTTGTACTAATTCCAGCATGGTAAAAAAAAGAAAACTTTTTTCAAGCTCTTTTACAGGAAACTACACATTTTTTCAAAAGCAAATATAACTGGAAATGATTCCTTTTTAATTCTAGAAAGTGCATGTGTGCCTATGTGAAAATGCTACTTGGCATTTTCCAGGAAGTTCATTTTCGAATGTTCTGTGACAAAGGATAAGGGATCTTCTAACTCTTTGACCTATTTTGATGACTGGCAAAGTAGGGAGAAATTAACATATTAGATTGCTAAAAGGGAAATTTTCCTTTAGAAGTGACATACTTTTTTTGAAAAATTGAATAATCTCTTACATACGAGAAATGTCAGTGACTTTTATCCTGTTTTCCAGAATTCTTACTCCTCCTTGCCTTGCTTCTTCACAGCTCATTGTATAAACACACACTCTGTGTATATATATATATACACACACACACTGAATATGTGCACACATGCTCTCCAATGTCATAGATTTGGGCCACCAACCAACCTTAGTTGAGGACCCTCAAGCTGACACCTCCTGTTCCTGGCTCTCTCCCAAATGTACTGACATGGTGCCTCTGCCATTAGTTCCTACACGAGGCAACCCCAGTGCAATCTTCCAAAAACACAAGTCTGTTCCTCTCACTTCAAATCCTTTAATGACACCCATCGTGTTGAGTATAAAATCCAAAGTTCTTGGTAAGGCACACAAATCCCTTCATGATCTGACTACTAATTATTTTTTCAGCAGCATCTCAACCTGTGCTCTGTCCATCTACTCTGAGCATCCTGTGGTTTCTCATCCCATAGTATTGTTTTTGCCTAGAATGTCATTTCCCTTCTTCTCCTTCTAATAAATGTCTATGCATTTTTGAAGACCTGTCACCCAAGTCAAAGTCTGTGCTGTCTCTCCTGATGCTGTGAGCATTCTGCACATCTTGCCCTCGGAGTACTATTTGCCTATTACCACCATCTGTGTTTCCATTTTTCTTGAAAGGGCTGGTTACATGTTTGGCCCCTACTTATGTACATATCTCATAGTAATATATATCTTTCATTCTTAGTGTCAATGTTCTTTAGGTAATAGCGATGACATATTTAAATGATAGTTTCAATCATGTCTTGAAAATCATGTGAGGCCATCCCACAAGACTTTTGGGTAAAATATTATCTAATCACAAGTGAGGTTCAATTAACTTCCTCAAAAAGTTAAGGAAAACAACATGATTAGGTATTAACACGACTACTATGACACAGGTCTTGCTGGCTACCACCATGAATTTTAAATGAGATAGACTTTCTCATGATTTTTAGTTGTAGCCCAGGTGTAACTGGGACTTTGGAAATGAAGACAAATATGGCTTGATTTCTTTTCCTACTCCAACTCTACAGCCCATGAAAGTCCAAATCATATTCCATGCTCACCTCTGTCTGAGCCGTAGTACCCATAGATTCTTCCTGTGACTCACTCCTTGTCAATTCCAGCAGGAAACTTGGTGCCTTCGCTGTTGTACACTCCCACACATGGGCACACACCCTCGCAATAACCGGTTCATGAGCTTGTCCAATCTTACGAATCTGGCGGTTCAGGCCTTGCACAGGTCTGACATGCCTCCTCCCTCCAGCCCTGCTCCCTCCCTTTCCCACAGCCAACCTCTCAGGAAAGTTCCCCTCCTGGTCTCTCAGGGAGCATTTACAGTTGTTTTTAATGCTTGGGCATGACTTTGCACTCTGATTCTCCATTTCAAGTTTATTTCAAAAGATATTTTCTAAACAAAGAGGCATTCTGGTGAACAAAATACATTTCTTGCTTCATCACATCACTCTAAGCTTTGGGGAGGGAGGGAAAATCAGAACAATTAGGATCTGAACTCGTATAGTGAAAGAGACAAGAGGCCAGTTGAAATGGAGAGGAAAATCATTGAAAATCCTAAGGGAGCATGAATGATATTTTTCCACAAGGGTTTTCCATAGATAGGTGAATTTGCTTTGTAACCTTTGATAGCATCTAAAATTCAAAAATATTCATCCTGATCCGATCCAAAGTCCTGCCACCATCAAGAATACTGCCTTTGAGCTAAAATAACAGCTGCGATATCTATTGAAATTTATTTAATTAATATTAGCAAGATGATACTTAGAATGGATTCACACCATTCTAAGGATGCAGATTAAGAGGAAGTACATGTTTGAATTCTATCCACCACCAGCAGCAAGGGTTTAAGGAAGTTGTCTGGTGGGTTTGAAAGGAGAAACCACATTGAACTTTAAGTCATTTATAAGAATAGCTGTCTGATAAATGCCAAGGAGAATATGCTCCTGCATTTGACACCTCCCCATTAAAACACCTCTTGTGATGGCAACAACACAGAATTGAGAGTGTAATAAAACTAAAAAGTGGCTTTCATTTTTCCAGAGTTTTTATTTAGATAATTAACTGACAGTGATTCTCCTCTATTTTGCTGGGATGATTTATACCAGAATAACATCATCATGATAAAGGGTACATTTCCTGGAAATAATAACATGTCATTCAGTGAAATTAAATTATTATCATTTATTAGAGTTGTATTATAATAATTACTGGGATTATCTGATGATGTCACTGACCAACTCAGAAGATAAGCGTCACATTTTTACAATACTACTCAACTTTTTTTTTTTGAAGGCTTGCTATGTATATGCTTTGAACTAAATGCTTCCCTGTGCTGTGTCACTCAATCATCGTAGCCAGCCTGAGAAGAGAGGCACTACCCACGCTCCCGTTTTAGAGTTAAAGGAACCCTAACCCCCAGAGGGAAAGGCACGTGGCCACGTGGCTAGTAAGTGACAAGGCTAAGCTTTGAACGTCCCTGCACATCTCTCACTAGCACCAAGACTGAGTCACTGTGTTGTTAACTTTCCTCCCAGGACTGTTGTGGTATTTTATATTTTTCAGTAAAGCTTTCCATGCAGTAATTCATGCCCTGCTTGCAAAAGCCCCCTGGGGTCCACAGAGGAAATTAAGAAACCGAGTTTCAGAGAGGTTAAGAGTTCATCCAAGATCACAGCGATTTTAAAAAGTAGTCACATTCACATTTGCAACCTGATTTTATGATTCCTTGTTCAGCAGATTCTAATTCATGTACTTCCTCCTCAGATGAAAACAATCAAGTGGGTCGATTTTGTTAGTCCACCCTGCCTCTTACTTTGATTCAGCCATGGAAATCTGGCCATGCAAAGTACAGTTACAGCTCCGCAGAGACCTCAGTTCTCTTTGACCTTCGCGATGTAACTCAAGTACAAGGAGAATCAACCTCAAATGTTTATGCATCTGCCCTCCAATACAGAGTCCATGTTCAGAATTTAAAGCAGGGTCTGTTCCGTCCTCTCTGTGTTTTTCTCACATCATGAAAAAGAAACAAGTCCCTGTCTCTAAAGTAAAACATTTTATATTCTCTCCTGTTCTAATAGAGTCACTATTAATCCTCATCTGTAACCTTTTAACGTTCTACAGTTTTTTCCGTGCTTTTAGCACGTTGAGGTTATTGAACAGATGCTTTTTTGACTTTAAAATCATGCAACAAAACATTTTTCCTAAAAAGACTTCATTCTTTCCATTATTAATTATGATTGTCATGACCCTTCAGTGTTTTAAAATACCTCCAAATTACCTCAAACTCGCTTATTCTGAGTTTTATCCATTCTCTTTTATTGGTATATTACATCTAAATATTCATCTTCTTCAATTCTGAGAAGGTAGAAACACTTTCAAGATTAAGGTTATATTCAGCAATTAAGCAATTCATTCAATGGCATTGATAATGTCACAATATCCCAATTGTTCAACACTATGGAATTGTGCAAGTATCTGATATATAGATATTTTGTCTACATATTTATTTATACAGTCTCTCTCTATTAATAAAGATTCTCTGGGCATATAAGCTCCAGGTATTTCCCTTTATATTCCACATTTGTTTCTGTTTCATTTAGCTAACTAGGTGCTTAAGAAACAATAAGTGATATTTTTACCACATTTTTATAATGAGATCTGAAGCCAACAAAGTACTTCAGTGAAAGTGTCAGACATCACACCTCATTTTAATGATAGGATCACAGTCAATCCTTATTATTTGCATTCTATATTTGTGAATTCATCTACTTGCAAAAACTTATTTTCAACCCCAAAATCAATACTTGCCACCCTTTTGCAGTCACCCTTGGGCATATGCAGAGTGGTAGAAACTTGAGTCACCTGAGGCGCAGTTTCCAACTGAGTTAAACAGGTGCTGCCCAGCCTTCTTGTTGCAGATCTTATATTGTAAATAAGTATCCTTTTTGTGCTATATTCAGTGCAAATTTTTATGCTTTTCTTCCTTTCTGGTTTTTTTTTTTTTTGGTTTTTGGTGATTTGATTGTATAAACCAGCCCTCAGGCACAGTGCTAAAGTGGTAGCTGTGTTCCTAAGTGCAAGGAAGCTGTGATGGACTATTAGTTTACAGGGGATGCGATTCATTGTATCATGGCAATTAAAAATTTAAATACTCAACTTCATTAAAAATGCAGATTAAAACCTAAATGAAATAGCTACCAGTATGGCTAGAATAAAAGACTGATAATAGCAAATATTGATAAGCTGTTGTGCACCCAAGACTCCTGTCCAATTGTGTGACTGTAAAACAATAAAGACACTTTGAAAAATGCTTCGGCAGTTTTATTTAGCCTTGATTTATGCACATTATGGTCAGTGATTCAACTCCTAGGTATACATCCAATTGAAAAATATATGTATCCACACTCCAAAAAAAGCTGTACTAGAAGGTTCATAGCAGCATGATTCACAATAAACAAAACCTAGGAGCTAGCTACAAACCCCTCAACAAAATGGATCAATAATTTTCAACATACCGTAGTAGTCAAAGTTCTTTAGGCAAGCAGAGCTGCAGGAGATTTCTGAAAAGGTGAGTCTCTGTAAAGTTTCTCACACAACCATGGAAATACAAGTCCAAACTCCAAGGGCAGGCCGTGAGTCAGCAACTCGCTGAAGGTCTGTGATGAATTCCCCAGGAGAGGCTGACTGGCTGAAGTAGAGAAAGAAATTCTTGCTTCTGACTTCTCCTTTTAAGCCTCCTCTGATTAAATTTAACGTCACTCGTTGCGGAAGGTGCTCCCCTTACCCGACCACAGACGTAAGCGGACAAGATGAAATTCACATGCTGATGATTTAAGTCCACAGCAACAGAACTGGGCAACATCACCTGGCCAAGTAGACACCTGAACCTGTCACAAGTGTCCACCCCTTGTCCACTGGGCAGCTATACACATCACCTTAAATCATACTTAATCTCTAATCAGAAAACAATAACAGACATATCTTTCACTAACAATGCTCATCTGTCCTGTGTATAAAGCACTAAATCTCTCCAGAATAGGATGCAAGCCCATGGTTATATTCACTCTTAAACTTGATATCCTATAACTTAAATACTATAACATAGACAATACAACTTATGTCATATGATATAGGGGATAAGATGGAGAGGAAAACAAATATATTTGCTTTATGTACCAATACATATATACTGATAACAAAACAAGGAAGAAATATCCATACCATCACAGTCCTCATTTATGTAACTGATCACGTGGTCGAAGTTCATATTTATCACTACCTTCTTCCACTACCCATTTTATGTTCCCTTTACTCTCAGCAAGTACTTCAACTGCCATGGTTCTTTGCCTGGTGGGGTGACCCAAACCTTCATTCCTGAAGTTTCAGAGCCACTGGTAGTCCTGCCTGAATTGGGTTGTTGCAGTTTTCCACTGATTTTAATCACAGGGCATGGTAGTACTAAAAGATGCCCTGGGGGGAATCTCCTATATTCCAGGAAAATTCTTCTTTACCTTTATTGTGTAGTTGCAGTCCTATTTCCCCCTGATAGTCAGGCTCAATCATCCCAGCCAGTAAAGCAATCCCCTTCTTGGCTTGTTGATCCAGGGGCATGAGTAGCCCAAAGTGACCAGGTGGCAGTCTTAGAGTCCAGTTCAACAGAATCATTGTTTTTTCTCCTGGTAGGAGCACACCTCCTTCTGGAATTAAAATCTGTAGACTAGCAGAGCTCAAGATTGCAGGGACATGAAACAAAAATTTTTTCTAGTGGATCACTAGGGGTAATAGTGAGTGGTGCCCGTCCCATTTCTACCCCTTGATTCCTGGACCTGTGAATGCTGGCAATTGGAGAAACAGCACCATAGAGTTGATGCTGATTCAGAGCATACACAGCTTCCTGGAGAACATCACCCAAGCCCTGCAAGGAATTGCCACCTAGTTGGTGCCATAAATGAGTATTCAAAAGGTCATTCCATCATTCTATCAATCCAACTGCTTCAGGATGATGGTTAATATGGTAAGATCAGAGAATTCCATGAGCATGTGTCTATTTTCAAGATTCTGTTTCTCAAGAACCACACCTGGCACTAAAGCTAATGCAGT
The DNA here is from genome assembly GCA_004026745.1 of Myrmecophaga tridactyla. Classification (NCBI taxonomy): domain Eukaryota; kingdom Metazoa; phylum Chordata; class Mammalia; order Pilosa; family Myrmecophagidae; genus Myrmecophaga; species Myrmecophaga tridactyla. The sequence continues at coordinate 19,229 of PVIY010037457.1, forward strand.
CAGGGTTCTCTAGGGAACAGAACTAACTGGAGATATCTGTAATTATGAGTCTCTATAAAGGTGTCTCGTGCAACCATGGGGATGCCTGAGTCCAAACTCCATAGAGCAGACTGTGAGCTGTCAACGCCTATGAAGCTATTTGATAAATTCCCCAGAGAGGTTGGCTGGCCAAAGCAGAGAGAGAGCAGTTCTCTCTTCTGATTTCTCATTTTACGCCTCCAGCTGATTAAATTAAATTCCTCAATGGAGGAAGGCACTTCCCTTAGCCAACTGCAGATGTAATCAGCCATAGATAAATTTCGCATGCTGATGCTTTAAGTCCACAGCAATAGAACCCCCGGGCACCATCACCAGGCCAAGTTGAGACTTGAACCTAACTATCACATATGCAATAGAATACTAGAAAAATGAGAATGGCTTATCTACAACCACAGACAATATGGATAAATCTCATAACTATAATGTTGAATGGGGGTTAAAACAGGCACAAAATAGATACTGTATGTAGACAGGAAGGGGTTAACTCAACACACCTAGTTTGTATCAGTCAGGAGGAGAGACTCCTACAGACAAGTCAACTCATTCTAGAATAGTTGTTAGAGTCACCAGGAAAAGCATGACTCACCCAGGCTCTGGTAGAAAGATGTTTTATTTACACAGGGAAGAGAGAATAAGGCCAACTTCACTAGCAGGCATCAGTTCCCCATTACCAGCAGGTCTCAACCATGGCCAATGCAGGGTGTTCTATACGAAGTCCCCCTCTTGTATTTGTGTGCTGCCATACTGAAGGAAACCTACTCCCTCCCTGCTAGGCTGAGACATGCCACTGGATGTGAGCTGGATGTCATAGAACAGGCCTATCAGAGCCAGACTGTTCTAGTGAGTATCTACATGATCAGGACAATAGGCATGTGCTGGCATCCACTTAGCAACCAGGGGTTTGCGTTTTACTGTGCCATACCAGCACACCTGTCCTGAGCAAGGGGTCCCATGAAAGGGCAGAAGGCCATGCTAAGACTGCCCTCTACCACAGGTCATCAAACCCTGCACCTTCTAGAGGCTTATTCTCAAAACTGGCCCTTGCCAGTTCCTGAGATATAACCTCTGAACCTTCAGAATATTTTGCATGATAAGGGCATTTTTCTAGGCTGAAGTCTTGGGCTGCACGGTACCTTGACAATGGCATTTATGATAAATGACTGCTTTTGCTCTGGGGATCTGGATTCTGAGTAGCAGAGGTCAATTGTGCAACTTTATCTGCCTTTGCAACTGGACCCAATAACATCTTTACACACCAAGGCTCAGGGGTTTCCCTGGTTGGCAACACTCTGAACATATTGTCACACATAGTTTCTGGAGGAATTAAGAGACTCCATTGGGAGTGGACACTCAGAAGCTTATGCCTGGTTTCTCCTGGACTTTACCTCATGTTTCTTTTCCCTCTGCTCATTCTAAAGCCTATATCATTTCCCTGTAATAAACTGCAATTGTGAATACAATAGCTTCTAAGTCCTGAAACTTATGGTGAATCATTGAGCCAGAGGATGGTCTTGCCACTTCTGACACATTCTATTCACATGAAGTACAAAAGTGGACACATTTGACCTCTGTTGGAGGAGTCAGGATGCCGATTGTAGGGGATGATGGGAAAGGAGCACACGCGGTCTTTTTGGGTGTGGTCTGAGTACTGGTTACATGGGTATGAAGTTCACTGAGTTATAAAAACTGTATCCCACAAATTCAGTTTTTTTGAGTTGCCAGTATTATCAGGGAAGAAATTCTTCCTCCAATGATGTCTATTCTATTGGAAAGTGTCATGAGAGTTCCTGGAGAACAGAACTCAAAATTTCAAATAGCTTCTTTGTGCCAATGTCACTGAGAGTATAAAATATGTAAATATGCTCATCAGCCTCGTCTGAAGTATGCATTAGATAAACCCACAATTGACAGTGCTGCATCTTCCTCTTCCTTAGAGTAATTTTACATCCTCTAATATTTTTAACATAATAAGCAATGTGAGGGAAAGCTTCTGCATGAATTAAATGCATCTCAAAAATCTCCCTCAGAGTATTCCATGAAGATATGCAACATTCTAGCCTCCCTTAGAAAGCCCTAAAAACGGGGGTCAGAGAAGAAGCAAGGAAAATAGAAAAAAGATTACTTTATACTCAGTGTCTGACTTCTACTTCCATTAGCTAACTCTGATTTATTCTAGGTTACTGGCTCACATTCATAATTTGATTTTCATACAAGCTATATTTTCTATCCTATGTGTGTTTCATGAAAAAACCAAAGGGCAGATTTTGCTGGAGATCTTTTTACTGCTCTTATAATCCAATACAAGAGAAAAGAGCAAAAAAAAAGTTGATTCAAATTTACCAAGATCATGCAGATGTGCCACTGAGTGTTCACTGCGGTATGTGTGTGTGTGTGTGTTAGAATGGGGGGATGATGGTGAAGTTGGGGAGAACAAACAGTAAGTACCAAAAGCATCTGATTTAAGAGGCTTGAAAATGTGCACATGCATGTCTGAGCACCACTTAAGACATTTTCCATCATATTCCCCCATTAAAGGAATTCAATGAACATTCAGCACAGTCAGATTAATTTTGAATTTCTAAGATGTTAAAATAATTATATCAACTAAGGTTTGTTTTGGTAAATGGAATTAATTTAGTAATCCCCAAACTGGAAATTTAAGAATGTAAGATGGACATAAAGACCATGTACTCCATTGTCATAAGCCCAAGGCCAAAAACTTTTAAACCATAGCTCCAACAGAAAAAAAAGGCTTCACAACATTTAAAAATTCTTTTTGTTTGAGAAATCATTTTGTACAAACTAGAGGGAGCTTTTCAAATGTTATTATTCCTGACCTAGGTAACAGCATGCCGAGGCTGCCCCATGCTGGGTTGAGTGCTTTCTGATGGTTTCAGTGCTTTAAAGATAAAGAACAAACTACAGATTATGTGTCAGCTATTGAAAAGTAGTTTACTTTTAAAAATGATTGTATTATCAAAAGAGAAAATATATAGGAAATATTATTTTGAAAATGAGCTTCTATTTTCAATCTCCTTCAGTATTTTTACAGTGTACTAAAGATTATGAACCACTAAATATGCAGCGCTTACTCAGTCCACATGCTTATGGAAAAACAAGGTCGGCTCACCTGGACCTTGAAGATTTAATAAATACAGCAATTTATAATTTTTTTATGCCTGATTATCAACATACTTACTGACATTATAAGACATCTGTAAAATAATGTTATCTCTAATGCAACTATATTTTCAAAGGGTTGTACTAACAGGTAGTACAGAAAGGTAATCATATACTGGTTCATATGTACAACAACAAAAAATAGCAATTTACCAGTAGCCGATAAATTAAAGGAAATTGGGAATTTAGTTTAGACAAAAATGTGACACATTGTGGTATTCTTTCAGATCCTTGGATATGGTATTATTTCCTCTGGGAATTAATTGTAGAATTCAGATGTGAACCTAGCTGGTCCTGGGCTTTTCTGGGTTGGGACATTTTTTTATCACTTATTCCAACACTAGCAATTTATAATTTGAGTATTGTATTTGAAAATGTGTGGTCTTTCTAGCACTTTTTTAAAATTTTTTATGTTTTGCATGAGCAAGCATCAGGAATGGAACCTGGGTCTGTGGCATGGCAGGCAAGAACTCTGCCACTGAACCACTGTAGCACTGCCCTTTCTAGCACTTTTAAGCCTCTAATTTTATAGATGAAGAAATAAAACTCAGACACATTAAATGATTTTTGAAAAGTTATCTAATTTACATTGAGAGTCCTAGGGTTTTCCATTATACATACATTTCTCATTATTTTCAAAATGAATGATTTTTAAAAATTATTGAGGAATACAACATGTAAGATAAAGCAGGATAAAATAATCTCTAGGAAGTATAGTGGGAATTCTGGTAGCTTCTTGTTTTATTTTAATTTGTTCCTTTTATCTAATACTAAATTCAAATTAAAAAATAGTGAATTATTTAGGGATAATTTTGTTTTGATTATGATCAGAGGGTGGCATTACTTCCCCTTCTGGATTTGCAATACTGGCTATTATATTATAGTGCTTTACACTAAATAAGTTAAATAAATAAACAGAAAGAATATCAAAAATCAGGTAAATATATTGAATACCTTGAAAACTCAAATTAGAAATGAAGACAATCAAAACTACTGTGTCTATTTGTGAACAATTTCTGGAAAATAAGACTTGACTTCTAGTTGCTGTTATGCAAAAACATATATAGTTATAAATAACCCCAACTTTTTCTTTACTTTTTCAAAAGATTTATCTTACTATCATGAAGAGAAAGCAATCAATAAACTTAATACAATCCCTCAAATTGAAGTCCCTAGGAATCAGAAAACAACCTCCATAGGAACATTCAATTATTTTGATCCTTTTTATTATTTATTGAAGGAGTACACAGTATTCTTTGTTCAATCCATTCAAACAGACTCTAAACATTGAAATTGTCCCCAATTGCAATGAAATTGAAATTAGAGGCTTTTATAGTTGATACTCTAATCTTATAACTCCAAAATACATGTTAAGCAAAAGGGGCTCAAATAAAGTTTTTAAGTCATGAAAACATTCTTTGTCATTACTGTGGTGGTTACACTGAGCTGTAAATTGTCAAAATTTATTGAATAGTGCACTTAAAATGGCTGCACTTTATTGTATATAAAGTATACCTCAGTAAAGCTGATCTTAAAAAGTACAAAGAAATCAAGTATTTACTGGTCTGAGCCTTTCAATGGACTAACAGATTTTGCAATATGAAGAAAGCTACCATTGGCACAGTCAACAACGCGGATGAAGCTTCAGGCAATTATTCTGAATAAAAATAAGCCAATCCCCAAAAGTAATATATATAGAGAGCTTTTGATGTGATATTTTTGAAATGACAAAATTTAGAAGCGGGAGACTGGGACAGTGGTTGCTAGGATAAGGGAAGGAGGCTGGAGGGCATACTGAGGTGGAGCAAGTTTGTGTGGCTATGAAAGGACAGCGTAAGAGATCTTTGTGATGATGCAACTTTTAGTATCTTGACTATGGGGTAATGTATAAACAAACCTACTACGTGATTTTTTATTAAGTAACTAGAAACAGGGTATTTTCAGAGCCTGAGCTTCTTTTTTTTTTTTTTTTTTTTTTTACATGGGCAGGAACCAGGAATCGAACCCGGGTCCTTGGGCACAGCAGGCAAGCGTTCTTACCTGCCGAGCCACCGTGGCCTACCTGGCCTGAGCTTCTTAATAAAGCTAATAGATCTAAGGAAGGTCACCCTGCTTGTGATGTGGGCAAAGCTGGTCTTTCCCAACCCTGATATATTCAGAGACCAGAAAAGTGAAAGAAAAGAAAGG
>PVIY010037458.1:0-24638 GCA_004026745.1 Myrmecophaga tridactyla
TGAATGTTGCCTAAGGATTTGCACCCTATTCTGGAGAGATTTAATGTGTTTCCAGTTATATGCAGGACAGTTGAGTATTGTCAGGTAAAAAAAAAAAATGTGTGCTTATTTGTTTTCGTTTGGAAATTAAGTATGGTTTAAGGTGATATATATATAGGTGCCAAGTTGACAAGGGGTGGACTGTCATGGTTAGGGACATGTGTCAACTTGGCCAAGTTGTGGTAGCTGTTTATCTGATTGGGCAAGTATTGGCCTGTCTGTTGCAATGAGGCCATTTCATAGGATTAGGTCATGATCACCTCAGCTGCATCCACAGCTGAGTCCATTTGTAATCAGCCAAAGGGGAGTGTCTTCTACAATTAGTGATGCTAAATCTAATCACAGGAAGCCTTTTAAGGAGGACTCAGAGGAGACAGGCCCCATTCCTGCTTCAGCTGGTGAGCCTCTCCTGCGGAGTTCACCCAGACCCTCCATCAGAGTCGTTGGCTTCACAGCCTGCCCTGTGGATTTTGGACTCTGCATTCCTGCGATCACATGAGACACTTTTATAAATTTTATATTTGCAAGTGTTCCCTGTTGATTCTGTTTCTCTAGAGAACCCTAACTAATACACTCCCCTTAGCTGATTACAAATGCAATCAGCTGTGGATGCAGCCAATGTGGTCATGATTTAAGTCCATGAAATGTCCTTATGGCAACAAACAGGCCAGCACTTGCCCAACCAGACAACCAGGGGCCACCACCTGGCCAAGTTGACACATGAACTTGGCCATGACAGTTCATCCCTTGTCAACTTGACCCATGACAATGGGCCTCAATTCTATTACTGGAGTCCTTTATAAGAGAATGAAATTCAGACAAAAAAGAGAGAAAGCCACAGAAGCAAAAAGCTGAAAGCAATGAAACCTGAAAAAGAAGGAAGAGACCAACAGATGCCATATGCCTTGCCATGTGATGGGAAAGGTTAGGATCACCTACAGCCAATCTTCAGAAAGAAAAGCATCATCTTGATGATATCTTGGTTTGGATATCTTCCCAGCCTCAAAAGCTAATACATTCCCATTGTTAAAGCCAACCATTCCATAGTATTTTCTTTCACCAGCCTAAGAAACTAAAACAACTACAAACCTATAACAATAGCTAATAATGACAGCACCAATGCTGGCAAGGATGAGGAAAAACTAGATACATCACTGATAGGAATGTACAAGTCCAGAAAACAGTTTGGCATTTTCATAAAAAACTAAAGGTGCAACTTCCATGTTATCCAGAAATTGCACTCTTGGGCATTTATCCCAGAGAAATGAAGACTCATGTTCACACACACACTCAAATAAAGACTTTACATGAACGTTTACATCAGCCTTATACATAAGAGACCCAAACAAGAAACAAACCAAATGTCTTTCAATGGGTGGAATGATTAAACTATGGCACATCCATACCAAGGAATACTCAGCAATCAAAAGAAATGAACTTTTAATATCCACAACAACCTGGATGAATGAACAGAGAATTATACTGAGAGAAAAAAGTCAATCCTGAGAGGTGATACATATTGTGTCTCCATTTACATGACATTCTTAAAATAGCAAACAGAAATGGAGAACAGTTTTGTGGTTTTGAGGGAGTTAAAAGGAATGAGGGCAGGAGGGAGGTTGATGTGGCTATAAAAATGCAACATGAGGGATCCTTGTGGTGATGATAAAGTTCTGTCTTGATTATATTAGTATCAATATCCTGGGTGTGACATTGTACTATAGTTTTGCAAGGTGTTTCCATTGAGAGGAATTGGATAAAGGAGTTCTCAGGAATTCTTGATATAATTTCATACAAATTTATCTCAAAATAAAAAAGTGGGGGGAAAGAGAGAGAGAAAAAAACATGTTTTCCTAAACATTTTGCCTGAGAGAATAAAATATTTTAGTGGCTCATAAGGGCTCCCAGTCTCAAATATAGTTATTCATGAAAACTGACTCAACAGAAACCTAGGAATATTTAATATTTCTTATTAAAGCAATCCCTGAAATGCTATATAACAATAAAATTATAGTTTATGACAAAATGTGCATGTTCAACAGTAAAATGCTGTGTAATTAACAATATGTAAATGGTAAGAAAAACTCTAGAAGCAATTTAGTAAATACAATTCTGTCTCTTTCAGCATGTTTAGTGAAACACTTTCATATCCAAAACAGTGTATTATTAACCTGATAACAATAAATCATGCAAATGAAAGTTGAAAAATCTAACCAAATGGAATTGGTGTTTGTTGGATAGTTGGTACATTTCAATATTTTTGGACTTCTGCTACTACTCCTACACAAAAAAGTTCACACATACACACCATGAAAGATGCCAAGAATAGGGAAAAAAATGAGTAAGCAAACTTATTTCCTTCTTTTATTGGAATTATTTTGATGGTCCCTAGCAGAGAAAGTAAGCATAATGGTTACAAGTTCAGGCTTAGTTTAAAGTAGAATTTCAGCTGTATGACACAGGCAAGTTACACATGTAAACTGTTTATATATGGAGAATGATAGCACCTAATTCGTAGGGTTATTGTGAGGATGAAATGAGGTTAGGTATGTAAAGCACTTACTACTTAGAATATACCAAGTGCTCAATAAATGTTGAGCTGTTTTTATAAACTGGAAGAAGGGGGTTAATTATTTTGTTAAGGATACTCTTTCAGGTGGGCATTGTTATTCTCTTTGGCCATCCAGCCCCTTGGAACACCATTCAATATTTGAGGAATTCCTCAGCTTATGAGTTCATGCCTATGGTAGATAAAAGGCCAGAAGCTCATTCTCCAGCCACCCTTGCAGCTAGATCACAGAGGAATTAGACTTCAATTTGAAAACTAGGATTGAGAAGAAGGCATTGAGTGGAATTCATTATGGCAAATCCATTATGGTCCAGAGGTACAGTATCCTAGTAGAGGCATGCAGTGACCAACTGTTTTAGTTTGCTGAAAGCAGATACCATAAAGTGAGTTGTCTTTTAACACTTTATTAGCTTGCAAGCTTACAGTTTTGAGGCCATAAATATGTCCAAATCAAGACATCATCAAGGCAATGCTTTCTTCCTGAAAGCTGGCTGGTGGCAATCCTGTACTGTTCAGTCATCTGGCAAGGCACTTGGCAGTGTCTGCTGGTCTCTCCCTTTTCTTTCAGGTTTTGTTGCTTTTAGTTTCTTGCTTTCTGGTTTTCTGTCTGAATTTTATTCTCTTATTAAGGACTCCATTAATAGCATTAAGAGCCACCCTGAATGAGGTGGGTCCCACCTTAACTAGTCTCACCAAAAGATCTTATTTACAATGTATCCACCCATAGGAATGGATTAACTTTAAGAACATACTTTTCTGGGGTACATACAGCTTCAAACCACCACACTACCACTGTTAGGGAGAACAGATTGTCTTACCAGGCAGCTGTACTTTGGGCATTTTTCATGGGAGCATAGTTTCCAAAGCTGGTTCACTTGCTCTCCCAAGTATTCTGTGAGTTATTTAATATCTTTTAATAAATTCCTTTTCTGCTTAAACTAATGATTTCTTATTATTGGCAATTAAAAACTGTGACAGACACATAAATTAATGCCAGATGTGTTTGCAGACAACAGAGCTTCAAGCAACTGGAAGATATGCTATCACCAGTATATTAAGAAATAAATTTTTGAAAGGCGTGCCAACTTCTTTGAAACACACTGAAATCAATGTTCTCTGAAAGAAGATACTGAAATTGAAATGGGCTCCCTGATTTTAAGGGGATAACAGAATTCCTGAGAGGCAAAGGCCACATTCACCCCTAACAGTCACAGGCAAAGCGAGAATAGTTCCTATAATAGGTAACAGGACAGGAGGGTAATCAGAGGGATACTCATCAGCTGTTATTGTTTGCCTTTACTAGAACTTTGGCCACTTGGTCCTCTGGAGGCTGGATGTCTCTGTGGCCCTCTTTGCCTTAATGGATTCCACTTAATGCCTTCTTCACTATCCCTAGTTTTCAAATTGAGGTCTGATTCCTCTGTGACTTAGCTGCAAAGGAGGCTGGGAACATGAGCTTCTTGGGGTATTTAGAACTGAAATAGACAAGTAGCACATTAAGGTCTACATTATGATCTCAGGCTTGATACTTAAGAGTATGGGAATCCTAGTGGGCCTAGATTGAAGAGACATTCCTCTTGAGAATCTTCTGGAGAAGGTATGTGTGTGCTTCTGCCAGACATCAGGACACAGTGCCCATCTACAACTACTTAGTTAATTTTTCAGCTTGAGTTTTTTTAGATCATACAGGTAGAGCAAAATCAAGCCCTAACTTCCCTGGCAGATGCCACCTTACTGGAGCTGGACTTGAATGATATGATGATGAGACAGAAGATACTCTGTTTTATAGGTTTTGGTTTTTTTTAAGTTGAAATTAGGTAAGATCAAACTCAGGGAAGAGGCCCATTGAGGAAAACAAGTATTCTGTTTTCTTCTTGCCCTACTCCCCACCTCTGGCTGCTTGAATGGCTCAAGGACTTCTTCCTTTATCATTTTTCTCAATTTCTCCAAGCAGCCAGAGCTACCTCTCTTTTCTTCCCAGGTAGGGATTTTATGGGATCATTTTCTGTTAAAATAGAGAAGGAAGTTATATTGTGCCTGTTTCGGTGTCTAAGGAAGCTGGTTCCTTTCTCCTACTAGGGAAGTAATTGACCATATTCCTTGGGACTTTTTCTTTATTACTGAATACACAGCAGCCTCTTGGAGTCTGGGCTTTGGTGGAAGATTTCTGATAACTAACAGCTGGTGGCCCTTCACAGGGTGGCGAGATATTTTTGCCTGTGTGGGGGCTTTTATAGCCTTTATTCACTGACAGGTGGGCATTTGCAGTGAGATGAGGCTAGCATGTCCCTTTCATCAAGGCTATTCACTAGCAACATCATAGCCAGGATGATACCCATATTTATCATTCCTGCTGTGTGGATACAGCAGCTGCTGGTCATTAAGGAGCCAGGAAAAGTAATAGGGCATTTAATTCATGAATAAAATTTATTTAAGTCTTGAATTGAAAACTTGTGGAACAGGAGAATTCCAACTTTCCTGAGACTGTCCTCTCAGAGGAAAATTCCTTCTCTGGAAGGAAGTACACATTTCAGACTGATTCTTGGTGGAACAGTGAAGGAAGTGGAGGGAAACAAGCTAAACTGATGAGGTGTGATTACCATATAGAGTTCTAAGCCTGTGTGTAACTGCAAAAGAGCCAGAGCTTATTCATTTGAATGCTGACCATCCTAGTGCTCTGCAGGCCATGATCTTAGTTATTCCATTGTGGCTGCCATTGCCTAAAACATTTAGGGAACCCTTTTCCTTCAATTGCTTTCAGAGCCCATTTGAACCATACAGGTAAACCTGTCACAACCAATTTTTTCTCCAGATTCCAAGCATCATCCTGTGTTCAGTTCTCCTTTTCTGGACTCCATTTGACTCTAAATCTATTTTGCTTTTCAAACCATTGAACCTAGCTCCCCAACAGTGCTTTGCCACCCCTTAGACATTCAGAAAACTGTGTTGCCTGCTCTGGAGGGAGTTCCAAAGGCAGCAACAGCCTGGTTGGAGTAAGCAAATGCTCCCAAGGTGCTCACTTCAAAAGTCAGTGCTCACTGGGATTGATAAATTCTGGTCAATCTTGAATATGTTCATAGCTATGCCTTGTAGAATTCTGAGATGGAGGGTGGATGGCAGGCCTGGGTTAGGATCCTGAGGTCACAGAGGCACCTTGGCCTTTCAGTGGGTAGCCCACTCATCTTTAGTTGAAGCTCCCAGGTGCCAAAGTATTTAGTGCCTTGGCTCTCTATAAAATGGATTATTCTCATCTCTGAGCCTTTACTTACTTATAGGCATCCTCATCAACCTGTGGTGTTGGGACCAAGACTTCAGCATCTCTGAGTAGCCCACTACTAGCTTGGAAACACCTCTAGGACTGCCCTGCCCTCTGTGAAATTGCATCGGGGGAAAGAAGGGATGGAAGGTTCTATCCCTGATGGCTACCCCAGCATTTAGCCTATTGAGTATCTGAACTTGAGCCTCCTATATGAGAAATCCTGGTCTTAGGTGGTATTTGAAGAGCCACTGGATTTCTGATTCCCCTGGTGAGTAATGGATAGAATTATTAGACTGGAAACTACACATTTGTCATCTGGGTACTCTTGGCTGCCCAAGGAAGAGACAGATGAGGAGGGTACGATTGTGTTGGTCATATGTATGGGAGTCCCTTGGCTTCAGAGCCACCCAGTGGTGCTTGCTTCTCCCTTCCTGCCCAGGTATTGCCCCCCAGACCAAGTGTTCAGGAATCAATCATCTAGGCTGTATCATGGACCTTCTGCTCTAGATTTCTTATTTTTGAGGCAGCTGGATACTGGTATGAGCAGAGAGATGGGACCCTATGTGAAGAGGATGTGTATTGTGACCTCCAGATGTCCTTAGGTTTGGAATCAATGGGGTAGGCCCTCAAAAGCAGTAGGACAGGAGAGAGTGGTAAGGTTGCCACATCCAGTTCACCATTCCTCAAAAGTGGGAGAGGAGAGCCAAGATGGTGGCTTACCGAGGTGTGGGATTAAGTATGTCCTCCAGAGCAGCTAGTAAATAGCCAGGAACAGTACAGAACAACTGCTTGGGGCCACATCAGTGACTGGACACACAGCATACCCCAGTCTGGACCAGCTGAACTGGCTGCAAGCCCCCCCCAGAACCATGACTTCCCCAAGCCATGATGGCCGGCACCCCTCCCCCATAGGCTGCTTCCCAGAGGGGAAAGGGACTTTACCAGCAGCAGGGGCTGAGCACAACCAAACACCAATTGTGGACTCAATTAACAAATTCTGACCAGTAAAAATAAGCCCCCAGCTCAGCTGAACCTCGAGTAAAAGTGGAGGTCACTGGTTTTTGCCCCAGCACAGAGGGGGCAGGGCTAACAGAAAAAAAAAGAACAAGAAAAAGAAAACAGGTTTTTTTGGATCTGAAGAGGTCTGGGCCCTGCAGGAAAGGAGGAGGCACATAGGACCTGGAGATACACAGAGCAACATACGAGCTTAAGCTCTTGATTGGCAAACCCGAGGAATGGGGTCCCACTCTGAAAAAGAGTTTTCTTTTTCTCTTTTGTGGCTGTGTTTCTATAGATTGATTACTCTTTGGATACAGCTGCAAGGCTTCTCGGGCTCCACTGCCCTGGGCATAGGCAGAATTGAGCTTGTTTGAGAGCTTGTCTGGAGCCTGTGCCTTCCCCAGGAGAGAAGTGGGGCCCAGCTCAGGTGGAATCCCTCCCTCAAGGAATTCAGACCCCAGGGTCTGGAAAAGGAAAGCAATTAAAGCCAGCCTACAACCTCTCCTCTGTCTCCACCACAACCCAGCAGAGAGAGTCTGCTGAAGTTAAAGGTAGCACATCACCTTATAATGGTGGTACCCAAAGGCAGAAAAGTGCCACATACTGGGAGGACAGGTAAAATGCAGAGTCCAGCCACTTCATAGGAAAGCCTTTTAATCTACTGGGTCTCACCCTCAGGGAAAACTGACGCAGATGACTCTTTCCTCCTGAGAGGTGACCAATTTGGGCTGGGGAAATCTGACTGGGGTCTATAATACCTAAGTAGACCCTCCTAAGGGGTGAGAGAAAGGCAACATACAGGCAGGGCAAGAAACAAAAGAATAAGAACTGAAAAATTCTGATCTATTAAACAAAACCTAAGCTAGAGGACTAGAATAAGCTGAATTGAATGTCAAAGAACAGATAGACAACAAAGTCATCCAGCAAAAAAAATCCAGGAAAAAAAAGTGAAAACAATCTCCAGAATAAACTAATTAAGGTAATTAAATGCCTAGATACCAGCAAAAAATAACAAATCATATTAGGAAAATTGAAGAAATGGCCCAGTCAAAGGAACAAACCAACAATTCAAATGAGATACAGGTGCTGAAACAATTAACTCAGAATGTTCGAACAGACATGGAAAACCTCATCAAAAATCAAATCAATGAATTGAAGGAGGATATAAAGAAGGCAAGAAATGAACAAAAAGAAGAAATCGAAAGTCTGAAAAAATCACAGAACTTATGAGAATGAAAAGCACAGTAAAAGAGATGGAAAAAAAATGGAAACCTACAATGTCAGATTTCAAGAGGCAGAAGATAGGATTAGTGAACTGGAGGATGGGACATATGAAATCCGACAAGCAAAAGAAACTATAGGGAAAAGAATGGGAAAACATGAGCAGGGACTCAGGGAACTGAATGACAACATGAAGCATATGAATATACATGTTGTGGGTGTCCCAGAAGGAGAAGAGAAGGGAAAAGGAGGAGAAAAACTAATGGAGGAAATTATCACTGAAAATTTCCCAACTCTTAGGAGAGACTTAAAATTACAGATCCAAGAAGTGCAGCATACCCCAAACAGAATAAATCCAAATAGACATACCTCAACACACTACCTAATCAGAATGTCAGATTTCAGTGAGAAAGAGAGAATCTTGAAAGCAGCAAGAGATAAACAATCCATCACATACAAGGGAAGCCCAATAAGACTATGCATAGATTTCTCAGCAGAAACCATGGAGCAAAAAGACAGTAATATGATCTATTTAGGCTACAAAAAGAGAAAAACTGCCAACCAGAATTCTATATCGAGCAAAATTGTCCTTCAAAAATGAGGGAGAAATTAAAATATTTTCAGACAAAAAATCACTGAGAGAATTTGTGACCAAGAGACCAGCTCTGCAAGAAATACTAAAGGGAGCACTAGAGGCAGATATGAAAAGACAGGAGAGAGAGGTGTGGAGAATAGTGTAGAAAGGAAGACTATCAGTAAAGATAAAAAGAAGAAAAATTAGATGTGACATATAAAATCCAAAAGGCAAAATGGTAGAAGAAAGTACTGCCTGCACAGTAATAACACTAAATGTTAATGGATTAAACTCCCCAACCAAAAGGCATAGACGGCAGAATGGATTTAAAAACGGGACCCATCTATATTCTGTCTACAGGAAATGCATCTTAGACCCAAGGATAAACATAAGTTGAAAGTGAAAGGTTGGGAAAAGATATTCCATGCAAATAACAATCAGAAAAGAGCAGGAGTAGCTATACTAATACCCAAGAAATTAGACTTCAAATGTAAAACAGTTAAAAGAGACAAAGAAGGACACTATGTATTAATAAAAGGAACAATTCAACAAGAAGACATAACAATCATAAATATTTATGCACCGAGCCAGTGTTCCAATACACATGAGGCAAACATTGAAAAGAGAAATAGACACATCTATCATAATAGTTGGAGACTTCAATTCCCCACTTTCATCAGTGGACAGAACATCTAGACAGAGGATCAATAAAGAAACAGAGAATTTGAATAATACAATAAATGAGCCAGACTTAACAAACATCTATAGAACATTACACCCCACAACAGCAGGATACACCTTTTTCTCAAGTGCTCATGGATCATTCTTGAGGATAGACCATATGCTGGGTCACAAAGCAAGTCTCAATAAATGTAAAAAGACTGAGATCATACAAAACACTTTCTCAGATCATAAAGGAATGAAGCTGGAAATCAATAATAGGCAGAGTGCCAGAAAATTCACAAATATATGGAGGCTCAACAACATACTCTTAAACAACCAGTGGGTCAAGGATAAAATTACAAGAGAAATCAGTAAATATCTCGAGACAAATGAAAATGAAAACACAACATGTCAAAATTTATGGGATGCAGCAAAGGCAGTGCTAAGAGGAAAATTTATTGCCGTAAATGCCTATGTTAAAAAAGAAGAAAGAGCAAAAATCAAGGAATAAACTGTCCACTTGGAAGAACTAGAGAAAGAACAGCAAACTAACCCCAAAGCAAGCAAAAGGGAAGAAATAATGAAGATTAGAGCAGAAATAAGTGAAATTGAGAACATGAAAACAATCAAGGAAACCAGAAGTTGGTTGTGCGAAAATCAATAAGATTGATGAACCCTTAGTGAGGTGGACAAAAAGATGAAGAGAGAAGATGCAAATAAATAAAATCAGAAATGGAAGAGGAGACATAACCACTGACTCCACAGAAATAAAGGAGGTAATGAGAGGATACTATGAACAACTTTATGATAATAAACTAGATAACGTAGATGAAATGGACAACTTCCTAGAAAGGCATGAACAACTAACATTGACTCAAGAAGAAATAGACCTCAACAAACCAATCACCAGTAAAGAAATTAAATCAGTCATTAAGAAGCTCCCCAAAAAGAAAAGTCCAAGACCAGATGGCTTCACATGTGAATTCTACCAAACATTCAAGAAAGAATTAGTACCAATCCTGATCAAACTCTTCAAAAAAATTGAAGAGGAGGGGAAGCTATCTAACTAATCCTATGAAGCCAACATCACCCTCATACCAAAGCCAGACAAAGATATTACAAGAAAAGAAATCTACAGACCATCTCTCTAATGAATATAGATGCAAAAATCCTCAACAAAATTCTTGCAAATCGAATCCAGCAGCACATTAAAAAATTATACATCATGACCAAGTAGAATTCATCCCAGGTATGCAAGGATGGTCCAACATAAGAAAATCTATTAATGTAATACACAATTATCAACAAAGCAAAGCAGAAAAACCACATGATCATCTCGATTAATGCAGAAAAGGCATTTGGCAAAATTCAACATCCTTTCTTGTTGAAAACACTTCAAAGGATAGGAATAGATGGGAACTTCTTCAACATAATAAAGGAAATATATGAAAAACCTACAGCTAAGATCATCCTCTACAGGGAAAAACTGAAAACTTTCCCCCTCAGATCAGGAACAAGGCAAGGATGTTCACTATCACCATTCTTATTCAACATTGTGTTGGAAGTTCTAGCCAGAGCAATTAGACAAGAAAAAGAAATACAAGGCATCAAAATTGGAAAGGAAGAAGTAAAACTCTCACAGTTTGCAGATGATATGATACTATATGTCGAAAAACCTGAAAAATCCACAGCAAAACTACTAGAGCTAATAACTGAGTACAGCAAAGTGGCAGGTTACAAGATCAACACTCAAAAATCTGTAGTGTTTCTATACACTAGTAATGAATAATCTGAGGGGGAAATCAAGAAAAAAATTCCATTTACAATTGCAACCAAAGGAATAAAATATTTAGGAATAAACTTAACTAAAGATACAAAAGACCTAAACAAAGAAAACTACAAGAAGTTGTTAAAAGAATTCACAGAAGACCTAAATAAATGGAAAGGCATACCATATTCATGGATTGGAAGACTAAATATAATTAAGATGTCAATTCTACCTAAATTGATTTACAGATTCAATGCAATACCAATTAAAACCCCCAAAACTTACTTTTCAGAAATAGAAAAACCAATAACCAAATTTATCTGGAGGAGCAGGGTGCCCTGAATAGCTAAAAATACCCTGAAAAAGAAAAATTAAGTTGGAGGCCTCATGCCACCTGACTTTAAGGCATATTATGAAGCTACAGTGGTCAAAACAGCATGGTACTGGCATAAAGATAGATATACTGACCAATGGAATATAATAGAGTGTTCAGATATAGACCCTCTCACCTGGGACAGAACAGTCTCTTCAATAAATGGTGCCTACATAACTGGATATCCACATGCAAAAGAATGAAAGAGGATCCATATCTCACACCCTATACAAAAATTAACTCAAAATGGATCAAAGACCTAAACATTAGATCTAAGATCGCAAAACTTTTAGAAGAAAATACAGGGAAATATCTTATAAATCTTATAATAGGAGGCGGTTTCCTAGACCTTACACCCAAAGCAGGAGCACTGAAGAAAGAAAGAAAGAAATGGGAACTCCTCAAAATTAAACACTTTTGCATATGAAAGTTCTTCGTCAAGAAAGTAAAAAGACAGCCTACATAATGGGAGACAATATTTGGAAATGACATATCAGATAAATGTCTAGTATCTAGAATATTTAAAGAGATTGTTCAACTCTACAACAAAAAGATAGACAACTCAATTACAAAATGGGCAAAAGACATGAACAGACATATTCTAGTTTGCTAGCTGCTGGAATGCAACACACCAGAGATGGATTGGCTTTTAATAAAAGGGGATTTATTTCATTTGTTCTTCAGAGGAAAGGCAGCTAACTTTCAACTGAGATTCTTTCTTACGTGGGAAGACACAGGGTGATCTCTGCTGGCCTTCTCTCCAGGCCTCTGGGTTCCAACAGCTTTCCCCAGAGTGATTTCATTCTGCATCTCCAAAGGCCTGGGCTGAGCTGCAAGTGCTGAGATGAGGTATGCTGAGCTGCTAGGGTTGTGCTACATTGCACTCTCCCATTTAAGCACCAGCCAATTAAATCAAACATCATTCATTGCAGCAGGCACGCCTCCTAGCTGACTGCAGATGTAATCAGCAACAGATGAGGTTCACGTACCATTGGATCATGTCCACAGCAACAGAACTAGGCTCCTTCACCTGGCCAAGTTGACAACTGAATCTCACTACCACAAGACACTTCTCAGAAGAAGAAATACAAATGGCCAAAAGGCACATGAAAAGATGTTCAACTTCCCTGGCTATTAGGGAAATGCAAATCAAAACCATAATGAGATATCATCTCACACTCACCAGAATGGCCATTATCAATGAAACAGAAAATGAAAGTTTTGAAGAGCATGAAACTTTGGAGAAAGTGCTGGAGAGGATGTGGAGAAAGAGGCACACTTATCCACTGTTGGTGGGAATGTCAAATGGTACAACCACTGTGGAAGACAGTGTGGCAGTTCCTCAGGAAGCTAAGTATAGAATTGCCATATGATCCAGCAATACCATTTCTAGGTATCTCCTCAGAGGACAAGAGGGCAAGGACACAAACGGACATTTGCACACCAGTGTTTATAGCAGCATTATTTACAATTGCGAAGAGATGGAAACAGCCAAAATGTCTATCAACAGACAAGTGGCTAAGCAAGCTGTGGTATATACATATGATGGAATATTATGCAGCTGTAAGAATAAAGTCATGGAGCATGTAACAACATGGATGGACCTTAAGGACATTATGCTGAGTGAGATTAGCCAGAAACAAAAGGACAAATACTGTATGGTCTCACTGATATGAACTGACATTAGTGAATAAACTTGGAGAATTTCAGTTGGTAACAGAGATCATCAGGTGATAGAAATACAGTAGATATTGGGTAACTGGAGCTGAAAGGATACAGATTGTGCAACAAGACTGTTCGTAAAAATTCAGAAATGGATAGCACAATGCTATTTAACTGTAATACAATAATGTTAGAACACTGAATGAAGCTGAATGTGAGAATGATAGAGGGAGGAGGCCTGGGGGTACAAATGAAATCAGAAGGAAAGATAGACAATAAAGACTGAGATGGTATTATCTAGGAATGCCTAGAGTGGATAATGACAGCGACTAAATGTGCAAATTTAAAAATATTTCTGCATGTGGAAGAACAAAGGAATGTCAATAATGCAGGGTTTGAAAATAGATGGCAATTAATATTTTAAAACTTTAACCTATGTGTGAGACAAGCAAAAAATGTTTATTTGGTACAAAATTTATGTTTTAGGTAGTGCATTTCCTAATATAACTTATGTGACAAGCTTAATTGAACACCATAGTACTTGGAACCTTGTGTAGGGCATGAGATTTTGTAGGTTTGTCCAGAGTGATGCCCAGATAAATCCCAGAGTGATTTGAACAGTGACTAGGGAAGTAATTGCAAAGTCCCCTAGGGGAAATGGTGAGAAAGGTGGAAAATTCAACTTCCCCAAGTGGAGAATTCTTGATATTCTCACAGGCAGTGGGGACAGCCAAAGTAATAGGCCAAGCCTACAATCTTGGAGTTTGCTCATATGAAACTTAATCCCTCAAAGGATAGGCTAAGCCTACTTAAAATTAGGCCTAAGAGTTACCCCCAAGAGAACCTCTTCTGTTGCTCAGGTGTGGCCTCTCTCTCTCGGCCTACACAGCAAGCAAACTCACTGCCCTCCCTCTCTCTACATGGGACATGACTCCCAGGGGTGTGGACCTTCCTGGTAATGTGGGACAGAAATCCTAGAGTGAGCTGGAATTCAGCATCAAGGGACTGAGAAAATCTTGTCAACCAAAAGGGGGAAGAGCGAAAAGAGATAAAGTGTCAGCGGCTGACAGATTCCAACTAGAGTCGAGAGGTTATCCTGGAGGTTATTCTTACACATTAAATAGATATCACCTTGTTAGTCAAGATGTAATGGAGAGGCTAGAGGGAATGCCTGAAAATGTGGAGCTGTGCTCTAGTGGCCATGTTTCTTGAAGATAATTGTATGATGATATGGTTCTCGCAGTATGACTGTGTGGTTGTGACAGTCTTGTGTCTGATGCTCTTTTTGTCTACCTTATCGATGGACAAGTAAAACATATGGATTAAAAATAAATAAACAATAGGGGGAACAAATGTTAGAATATATTTAGTAGATTGAAATACTGGTGATCGGTGAAGGGGAGGGGTAAGGGGTATGGTATGTATGAATTTTTTTCTGTCTTCTTTTTATTGCTTTTTCTGAATTGAAGCAGATGTTCTAAGAAATTATCATGACGATGAATATACAACTATGTGATGATAGTGTGAGTTATTGATTATATAACAAGAATGGAATGATCACATGATAGGAATGTTTGTGTTGTCATGTGGTTATGTATCATTTATAAAAAATAAATAAATTTAAAAAAAGAAAGGGAGGGGTAAGGGGTATGGTATGTATGAATTTTTTTCTGTTGTCTCTTTCTTTTTCTGAACTGATAAAAATGTTCTAAGAAATGATCATGATGAATATGCAACTATATGATGATATTGTGAATTATTGATTATATACATAGAATGGAATGATCATAAAAAAAAAAAAGTAAGTCGGTCATCCCTGACAAGCTTCTGTGGAAGTTGGCTTCCTGCCTCTCCTGGGCTTGGGACTGAACACTTGTTCCCATATCCAGGTGGGATTGTCAGTCTCTTTGTTAGGCCACTAGTTCAGCCTGGAGAGTCATGTGCTCCTCAGAGCACAGGGAAGCAGGTGGGACGTGAGCCCCACTGGTTTATATATTACCTCCCTTGCTGCCCCAGCATAGCTAACTTATATAGTGATGTTGACCTGCACTACTGTTCAAGGGTATTGGAGGGAAGTAGCCTTTGGGGAGAATTATTTTCCTCTGCTCTAATCTCCTACTTGCCTATTGAAAATTCCAGCACAAAGTAACTGGGCTGGTTTGGGTGGAGAGGAGGCTGGGTTCTGGATGGTAGAACTGTGCTTCTGGGAACGACCAATTGGACTTTACCCCCTTGGTGGGAGATAAAATGGGGATAACAGATCAGGAAAGGCATCTTTGAGGTGAATCTTTTGTCTTGTCCTTTAATTTTTTGTCTTTGGGCCTTCTGCTACCCTCTGTACCAGATAACTGATATTATAGATCAGCTTTTTTGTTGTTGCTTTTAGAGGCAGTGAGGGCCTAGCCAGTCCTGCCTCAGGAGCAGGGTGAATAGCTAAATAAAGACTTGGGCTTTTTCTTGTTTTTCTTTTAAATGCTTGCTCTTTCCCAGTTTCTTTCTATTGCTCTACCTTTATTGTTGTTAGTTACAAAAATGACCATATATTATGTGTTTTCCCATGAATAAAGACTGAACAAAAAGGATTTAAAAAAAAATCAAGCCCTAAACCCGAATGTAGGGGAACTTATTATGAATTCTCGAGGGGATACTTTTTCCTCCCTCCAAGTCCTGAGGTCAAGCCAGACAAGACTCCTTGTTTCTCCCCTTTGCCAATGGGTGGGCAGCATTTTAACGTTGATATTATTCAAGTGTTCCAGCATTATGCATGGATCTCCGTGACCACCACACACTACCTCCTGTCCTTACCTGAGCTTTACTTCCATCCTCCTGGGCTGCTATTAAAGACTAAGGCTCTTTCACATTAGCAAAAGTCCTTAAGGTAGGGCCAGAATCTGCTTATGCTTATCGCATTAGTTTCCAGTTTTGGTTCCCCACTTTACCCCTGCTTCCCACCATAAGATTTCTTTGCTTTCTTGTGGCCTGCTGTGTTTGTTTGTTTGTTTGTTTCAAATCAATAGTTGAGTTTTACCTGCATATTTAAAATCACAAATAGGTCTAGGTCTAAGGAATCATCTGGCATCTTATTTCCATAGCTGAACAACTCTTAGATCTTATTCATCAGCCTGCTGAACTGTTCCTTTTTTCCAGTGATACAGAGACCATTCAAAATTTTCCTGATATCCTTATTTTTAACTGTTGTGGTTTGCTTAATCAAAGCAGCTGAATTTCTTCAAGAATAAGCTCATCTTTCTTAGCTTGAGATACTGAATAAGCAACGCCTGGCCTCATCCAAACCCTGAAGATAAATTTTTCACCCAAGAAATTTCAGATTTGAGCAAAAGACCAACTCTCCTGAATAATAACATTGATGGGGAAGTGAGCAAACACAGATCTCCTCTTGTAATGGAAGCCCAGTGGGACACCCTTGATTATGTTCTATTCATAACTACAGGCAGTGTGAACTCTAGTCAACTCCTTTTTAGTTCCTCACCATTTGTTGACTCCAAACCTCTTCTTTATCTTTCCAAGGAGACTGAGTTCTCATTGATGTGACTGAAATTTACAGCTGGATAAAAATGCTCAATACAATCTTTAGCTGGAAAATGCTTAGTATAGTCTTTGGTAGCTAGAAATGTTTATTGTAATCAAATAACTCATGTACACTTGATTCACTTCAAGCCTGAAAGCCCTTGTCAGCATAACTTGCTGTGACCTAATCTCAAGTTTGTGCTCTGTCCCTAGTTATATTAACAAGACTTTTTCTAGTCTTGCCTGCAGAGATTACAGTCTAATACAAGATGGAGCAAAGTCATAAACACCATATGGACTAATAAATCAATGCCACCCTTTTCTTGAAGGAGATCACAGCCTAAATGACTAGTATGAAAGGAGAAATTATGAGATAACGGGATATGCTGACCAAACAAAATAAAGCAGGCAACCATTATTCAATTTTAACGAATCTGGTAACTTAGCTTTTTTTTTTTTTTTTTCTTTTCTTTTTTTCTGCTTTCTTCTGGACCCTTGCCGTTCCTTTGTCAGTTTGGACTGTGAAAACCCAAATCACCTTTCTCACTTTAAATTGGCCTTTGAAAAATTTTTCCTCCAGTTCCATGTGGATGCATCTTCAACAAACACACCTTCTCACTAAAGAAAAGAGACTTGTTTCTTTGTTTGATGCAGGATCAGGTGGCCTAACTATTGAAGAGCATGTATTCTGATGGTAACAAAGTCCCACCACAGGGTTCCTTTAGGGCTCTTCACAATAACTGTGTGTCCCTTCAGTGTGATGTTGACATTTCCTGGAATGCTGACAATCTGGTTGCTGAGAATGGTCTTCATTCTTGCAGTAGATGTGGCAAAGAGCTCAATTATGCTTTAATTTTGGTGGGGGGAGGGCTATTTTACTAAAATATTTATTCATCAGGAGGGTTTTCAAAATATGTCTTCCAATATATTGCTGGAAACAGAAATCTAAGGCATTTGCTTTACAACAATAGATATACCCCTTACTAGTCACTATCTGTTCTGAGAGATTAGATGAAGGTAGGCAGAACAGGTGTACCAGATATGAATATGAAACAGAGCAATTTGAAGAATATTATTGTGCTCCTCAACTAATGCTCTCAGATATCTTGATAAGCTGTAAGTCCTATGAATCTCTTTAAAACTAAAATACATAGATTTTATAACACAGAACTTGTGGTATCTGCTTTATGACAGGAATGTGCTAAGTGATCGTTTTTGTTGCTCTTTCTCTTCATCCTCCCATTCTTTCAATAACAGGACACTATATCCACAATTTCCTTAGTTAAAAGTCAAGAATTTGCTGTTTTCTATTCTCCACCTCATTGGAATAAAGCTAAGATGGTAGCTATCAATTCACTTGGCCAACTGATTTACTGCTACATCTATACAAACTGTAACATTAACACAGTACAACCTCCCCATTGGTCAATTCCTCTATGATTGGAGACTAGAAATTTATGATACTACAACACCAAATTAATTTGATAGAACAAGTATCTATTTAAGGACATTTTCCTTGGGAGGGATATAATTGGTGTTTCGGTTTGCTAAAGCTTCCAGAACACAATGTACCAGAAATGGGTTGGCTTTTACAATGGAGATTTATTAACTTACAAATTTACAGTTCTAAGGCCATCAACATGTTCAAATTAAGGCACCAAGAGGAAGATACCTTCTCTGAAGAAAGACTACTGCCATCCTGGGTTCCTCTGTTAGACAGCAAGGCACATGGCCAGCATCTGCTGATCCTTCACTCCTAAGTTTGTTGCTTTCAGCTCCAGGCTCCAATGGCCTCCTCTTGAGCTTCTCCAAGACTGTTTGTCTAAGTTCTCTCCCAAGTTCTCTCTGTTTCTCTCTGAGCACTCTGGCATTTTTCTGTCTTTTATCCTCTCACAAAGGACTCCAGTAAAATGATCAAGACCCACTTTGAATTAGGGGGTCACAACTCAATTGAAACAACCTAATCAAAAGGTCCCACCCACAATAGGTCTATACCCACAGGAATGGATTAAAAGAACCTATCATTTCCTGGGGTACATAATAGCTTCAAACCAGCATAGGTGGCAATATCAGAACTTGGCTTATAAATTGTGGGCTGAATTTGCAACGTGTTCCTAGGCCCAGTCTTTTTAAAACATATCCATTTGTCATATGAGACTATTATTCTAGTTTTCTAACTGCCAGAATGCAATATACCAGAAACGGAATGGTTTTTAAAAAGGGGAATTTAATAAGTTGCTAGTTTATAGTTCTAAGGCTAAGAAAATGTCCCAATTAAAACAAGTCTATAAAAATGTCCAATTTAAGGCATCCAGGGAACGATACCTTGGTTCAAGAAGGCCTATGAAGTTCAATGTTTCTCTCTCAGCTGGAAGGGCACATGGTGAACATGACAGCATCTGCGGCTTTCTTGTGGCTGTACAAAAGGGACTCTCTCCAAAATGTTTCCTTCTTTAAAGGATTCCAGTAAGCAACCCCACCTTCAATGGGTGGAGACACACCTCCATGGAAATCATCTAATCAAAAGTTACCACCCAGAATTGGGTGAGTCACATCTCCATGGGAACAATCAAAATGCTTCTACCCAGCAATACTGAATGAGGATTAAAGGACATGACTTATCTGGGGTCCACCACAGATTCAAACCAGCACATTCCACCCTTTGGACCCCAAAAAGACATGCTCTTTCCAAATGCAAAATACATTCATTCCATAACAATATCAGAAAGCCTTAAACCATTTCAGTAACAATACAAATAAAATACAAAGTTAGAAACAGTATAAAATCTCATCAAGTCAGCTACAGGCATGATATGTCCTGAGGCAAAATTTTCCTCCGGCTCTGGACCTGTAAAACTCAAAACACATTATTTACTGCCAACACATAAAAAAGGAACATTCATAGGATACGTATACCAAATTCCCTAGGGAGGAAGGAACACAGGGGTCACTTTTGAAAACCCACAGAGCAAAGTCCATTGGATTTCAAGGTCTGAGAGTCATTTATCTTTCCGCCTTTAGAAAGCAGCAGTCCCACCCTTTTCAAGGGCTTATGCAGTGGCTTGCCTCTCTCTGAACACAATCTTGAGGGACACTGGGGAGATCACTTTTTTCTCAGCTCCACCCTCTCCAAGCATGGGGGCTGCACCCAGGCTCACAAGCATCTTTGGGACACATGCTCAACTCCTCCATGTGGTGGCAGTCAGGCTCTCCCCAAACCCCAAAGAATGTGCTTCACCCTCTCCAAGGCCTGAGGCGGCATGACTCTTCCACTGCAACAAAGTGGAAGGCCCATCCTCTGCCTTCGGGGCAAGCTCACCCTCTCCACGGGCTTGGGTAGGTCTGCTCTCCTGGCCTGAGGCTTCTTGATTCCAGACCCCAGCCTCAATGGTTTTGCCTCTGAAGTGATTTTTCCTCCAATGTGTCTCTTCTCTGTCCCTCTCAGTGCTGACTGGCAGTGGTTCTCTTTATACCGATCCTGCTACACTCTCGCTGGCTTTCTATGCAGTAGCCTTGGATCATGCCCATCAGACACAAGGAGTTTCCATAAATCCTTCCTGGATAACTTCATGTCCGAGCCTGGCTTTCTGGGAAATGGCTGACTGGTTCCACAATTGGTTAAATACTCAACTGGGGCACTTTTCTCTGGGATCTCCCTTTCTGGAGGCCCAGAATTTTCCAGAACTTCAGTTTCTGGTTTCTTTGTATCCAAGAGTTCAGTTCTCAGCTTATCTCTTTCCTGTTGCATTTCACTATAAGCTGTGAGGAAAAGCTACTGGTGTAGAAATCTCTTCTGCTAAATATCCATGTTCATGGCTTTTAAAATCTGCCTTCCAGCCAAACCCACTAGTGAATTTACCAGATTATCAGCCATTATAAAAAAGGATCACCTTTCTTCCAGTCGGTAATGACACATGCTTCATTTCTATCTAGAGCCTGCTCAGAGGTATCTTTAGACTCCACATTTCTACCAAGAGTCTCTTCAAAGCATTCCAGGCCTTCTCTATTAAGCTCCTCACAACTCCTCCAAAATCTTCCCCTTACCCATTTAAAAAGCTGTTCCAACATGTTTGGTATTTGCAAACTGCAGCAGCACCCACTCCTCTGGTACCAAAATCTGTTCTAGTTTGCTAGCTGCCGGAATGCAATATACCAGAAACAGAATGGCTTTTTAAAAGGGGAATTTAATAAGTTGCTAGTTTATAGTTCTAAGGCTGAGGAAATGTCCCAATTAAAACAAGTCTATAGAAATGCCCAATTTAAGTCATTCAGGGAACAATACCTTGGTTCAAGAAGGCCGATGATAATTCAGTATTTCTCTCTCAGCTGGAAGGGCACGTGGTGAACATGGCAGCATTTGCTGTCTTTCTTGAGGCTCTACAAAAAGGACTCTCTGCACAACATTTCCTCTTTCAAAGGATTCCAGTAAGCAACTCCACCTTCAAAGGGTGGAGACACACCTTCATGGAAATCATCTAATCAAAAGTTACCACCCAAATTGGGTGTGTCACATCTCCATGGGAACACCCAAATTGGGTGTGTCACATCTCCATGGGAACAATCAAAATTTTCCCACCCAGCAATACTGAATGAGGATTAAAGGACATGGCTTTTCTGGGGTAACCACAGATTCAAACCAACACAACTACTTAAGAACATTTCACTATCTTGGTCCCCTCAAAAACACACAAAAAGTCTTGAATAGTGGTGTAATTGTGCAGCAGTAAGATTGGACAGAAAGGGAAGTGAAAATCAGGACAGAAAAAAGCCATAGAAATATCCTTAGCCCTATAACGGAATGGCTGGCCTGGAGCCAAAATCATAGGCTCGGTGTTTTGGAAGGCCTGTAAAGTAATTTATGTCAGCCCCCTGGTATTGCTTAAATTGGAGGTAGGAGGAAGCATACTCAAGTGTAAACTACACCACAGGAGTGTTCACTGATTTAATCCAGAAACCCAGAAAAACGCCTGGCACATAATATGCATTCAATAAAAACCTTACTAATGAATACAACGGTGCTAGATAAAATATAGCAGAGGAGGAGCAATTCACCAGATTTGGGAGGCTAAATTTAGGAAGCAAAAGGGAATAGAGAAGAAACTTTCCAGTGACAGAACTGAGTATATCAGAAACGGCAGCTAAGTTTTGGAGGAAAAGTATGGTATCCGGAAGCCGCTGTAATCATTTGAATTTCTAATGATACCAACCAATTACTTTAACACGATGTTTACCTAGGTTATAAGGCAAATCCTTTAGATTTCCAATAATTATTCTCTAATCATCTTAAAACGTTCCTTCTAGATACTGCCGGGACACAGACGCAGCAGGGCGAGGGATGGGTGAACCCGGATATCGGCAGAAAGAAGGCGGCAGCTGAGAAGCTAGAGCTGTAACACTGTCTTTGCCGAAAACTGCAGCACCTTCGTCAGTCTGGGGGCATCCATCAAGGAAAGATTTGGAACATGACTTAAAGTAACAGGTTAAAGAGCAAAGTCACCAGCTTGAGTCCAACTTTTATGTCTCCTGGTCACAGACTCCCCCAGGGACGTAGTTGGCGCCAGACACAGACTTATGGTTCAACTGGGTAAAGGTCGTCAGCCGAAAGGACAGTAATCAGGAGACCTCCAGATGTGTCAATGATGAGGCGTCTCCTTCCCGGCAGGTAAAACACCAACACCTCTTTCGAAGCGTATTACCTCTGCAGGATAACGCCCACCACGCCCATCTCGCCTGCCCACGCCTGCGCACTAAGGTCGAGGTAGGTGATG
Organism: Myrmecophaga tridactyla; assembly: GCA_004026745.1. Classification (NCBI taxonomy): domain Eukaryota; kingdom Metazoa; phylum Chordata; class Mammalia; order Pilosa; family Myrmecophagidae; genus Myrmecophaga; species Myrmecophaga tridactyla. The sequence goes on from PVIY010037458.1 coordinate 22,424, forward strand.
TCAACCTTCCCAGCACAACCTGACGTCACACGCCCAATGGCCTGTCGTAAAGGCCCGGCAAGTTAGGCCTTCAGGGGAAGGGCACACACGCGATACAACCTACCATGCTAGCTGGCATGCGCGCGCAGGCTGCTACGGCAGGCCGCGGAGACAGGAGCCAATGCGGTGCGGCTGACATCACTCCGGATGTGCCGGCCCGGCCGCACGTTGGGCCGCAAAGAGGCGGAGCGCGTTAGGTTGCACCAACACCGGTACATAGGCGCGGAGCGGCGTGTCCTTGGAGTTAGAGAGCGGGACGTTGATCTTCTGAGCGGGTTCTTCCTACCGTACGCGACGACAAAGCGGTGAGCACGGGGCCCAGAAGCTGCAGTGGGTGGGAGGCAAGCCATGAGGAGCGCGCACCTGCATGAGGGACGCTCGGGTGTGGTCGAGACCGCACAAGTACCAGGGAGCGAAGCCCGTGCGGAACGGCGGGTTGGTAGTGATGTTACCGCCCTGTGGTCAAGTCATGAGGGAACGGAGCCCCATTAAGGTAGCTGCGTGGACTCAGGGAATGCCTTGAGGGCCCTTAGGCGGCTGGGATGCGAATCCAACCGAGACGTGGGTCCCTCCGTCGTCGGTTCTGAGAGGTCCTGGAAATGGTGGCCAAGGCTTCTTCCCGGTGTGGGCGAGGTTGGGGGAACGATTGGCGGCGCTTTTCGTCGTTTTTCAAAGAGAGCAGAAGCTTTTACTTCTCTTATCAGGGTTTATTTCATTTTCTAGTCACTTGTCCCAACGGTTAACCAGCCTAGGTGCTATAGAAGGACGGTTTTCATCGCATTTCACTTGAAACCTGAAAGGATGACCTCATGATGGCCCCCCAGGGATCCCAGAGCTGGAGGATGGGAATGTCACTAGGAGAACTTGTAGCCCGCAACTGTCTTCTAGTCCTCAGCAAAGCAGGTTCTAGTGACCTGAGCTACGCGTGTGACCTGAACAAGTTGAATCAGGCCTAGATTTCTTTTTTTTTTTTTAATTGAGTGCCTTGCTTTATCCTTGAAGAGAGATGGCTCGAAATTGGAATGTGTATGAATAATTAAGTTTTCTTAAAGTTGTAATTTGGGTGGTTTTAGTTTAATGTAGTCGTGGTTCAGCTTAACCAGAGTTGTGACTCTTTGACCTTGACCTCGTCCTTTGAAACTGGGGTTTTGAACTTGGTTCTCACTCTGCTTACTTGGATTTAACCTTCCACCCTTTATTCACACACACATATCCACACCCAGGCAGAGGAGTTTCTCCTTCCAAATAGTGTTTTGGTATTAAAGAGCGTATTGCAAGTGGATTATTAACTGAGTGCAGTGATCACTGGTTTCTGTTGTATTTATTATTAGAAGAGAAATTACTAAGTTGGGACTTTCATTTTTAGAACTCAAAATGGGTGATGTTGAGAAGGGCAAGAAGATTTTTGTTCAGAAGTGTGCCCAGTGCCACACCGTGGAAAAGGGAGGCAAACACAAGACTGGGCCAAATCTGCATGGTCTCTTTGGGCGGAAGACAGGTCAGGCCCCTGGATTCTCTTACACGGATGCCAACAAGAACAAAGGTAAGAGGGGGGCAGTTGTCAAATATCCGAAAGTATTAATTGTGTAAATGTAGCTGGTAAACCCTTTATCAGCAGTGTACAATACTTAACCAATGCATCTCTTTTTGTTTAGGCATCATTTGGGAAGAGGAGACACTGTTGGAGTATTTGGAGAATCCCAAGAAGTACATCCCTGGAACAAAAATGATCTTTGCTGGCATTAAGAAGAAGGCAGAAAGGGCAGACTTGATAGCTTATCTCAAAAAAGCTACTAACGAGTAATAGTTGGCCACTGCATTATTTATTCTAAAACAGATGTCTTGTGACTTTTGTACATGTATCATATTTAAATTGATCTCATACACCAGAATTCAGATCATGAATGGCTGATAGTATATTTTTGTTGAGCAGTCCTGAGTTAAATAAGATTACCTTATAGTTAAAATGAATAGATGAAGCTTTTTTAATTTTGATAGTAATTCTGGTTCAGCAAGTGGTATCACTATTTCCCTTTTCTAAAGACATAATTGGATTTGAGCCTAGTTTGAATCAGTAATGTTCAACTTTTCACAGAGATGGTGAATACCAATTCCTTATCTATAGATTGGTTTTATATTTAGATATACATAACTGGTTTTATGAATATATTTGAAT
>PVIY010037459.1:0-24644 GCA_004026745.1 Myrmecophaga tridactyla
TGGGGCATGGTGGAGCAGAGGAGAGGTTGTGGGCTGGTTTTAATGGCTTCAAATTACCAAGTTCTGGTGTCTGAATTCCTTGAGAGAGGGATTCCACCTGAGTTGGGCTTCACCCCTCCTCTGGGGAAGGCACACGCTCTAGACAAGCCCTGAAATGAGCTTGTTTCTGCCTATGCCTGGGGCATTTGCAGCCTGAGAAGTCCTGCTGCTGAATCCAGAGGCAGTCAAGCCATTGTAGAAACACAGACACAAAAACTTCTGTTTCTTTTCTTTTTATGTTAGCCTAATGAGCAACCTCCAATTTGCTCAGGTTCACCTGAGCAGGAGGCCTATTTTTAGTAGTCAGAATTTGTTAATTAATGCCACAATTGGTGTTTGGTTGGGCTCAGCCCCTGCTGTTATTAAAGTCTCTTTCCTTTCCCCTGTGGGAAGCAGCCTGTTGGGGAGGAGGGCTGGCCTCCGAGCCTTGGGGAATGCACGGTTCTGGGGAGGCTCGCAGCTGGTCCAGCTCATCCAGACTGGGGTACGCTGTGTGTCCAGTCACTGATGTGGCCCTAGGAGCTGTTCTGTACTGTTTCTGGTTATTTAGTAGTTGTTCTGGAGGACGAACTAAAACACGCACATTGCTAAGCCACCATCTTGGCCCCTTCCTCTGGTTCAGCCATTTTTTATTGGGTGTTGGAAATTATGAATGTTACATGATTGAAGTTCTGAAAGTTGTTATTCCCCTTTAAAGGTATGGATGTTCTTTGTTTGTTTGGTAGGCAGTAAAGTTACCTAAAGATCCACCTCTTTTTTTTTTTTGAGGATTAATGTTAAGTTTTGTTGGACAGATCCGTTGTATCTTTTACTATAGAGCTAGTTTAGTCCTATTACTAAAGGTACTTCTTGTAATAACTAAATACCTGGGATTTGAGTAAGTTCTCTTCATTCTGGCTGTTCAATATGCAAGAACTTCTCAGTCCTTTTTCAGCTCTGGGAATTGTTTAGCTTGCAGTTCTGGTAGTCATTTCTTCCTTGTTGTTTTTTTGCTCAACATCATGGAGTCTTTACCCATGCACACACAGCTTCTTATTCAGCCAAACAAACAAAGGGAATGCCTGGCACATTTCTGGATCTCTTTTTTTCCCATATGGCAGTTTCCTTTAAGTACTCTGCAATTCAAATTCTGGTCATCTCAGCCACTCTGAACTCTGATTTCTGTGCCATCTATTAAGTGAGACACGTTCTGCTTGAGTTATACGCCTCCCTGAATTGTGGCTTGGAAAGTGTCTCCAGCCAGAAAGCTAGGGCAATACTAGGGCTGATGATTTTCCCTCCCTGTCTTAGTGACCACATATGTGGAAAGCTTATTGTCTAAATATTAGAAAAAATGTTTCATATATTTAGTCCAGTTTTCTAATCATTTCCTACTAGGCAAATCAGGCAACAGTTACTCCATTATGTCCAGAGGTGTAGTGAAAATTATCATTTTAAAAATTTATACTTTTAATGATATTGGAATGTTAATCTCAATTGTTAAGTAGGGGAATTTACACAGTTATATGTTCAATCAGAGAATAAAAAAAAATCTATTCAAAGAAGAAAGACAAAAAGTGTTTAAACAAAAACAAAATAATGATTGTAGATATTGGTAGTTATTTTATCTTTAACGTTAGTTTATTTTGTAAATTTTCAGTAATCAATATGATTTTCTTTTTCAATTAGAAGAGTAATGTTAAAAGGTATGTTTCATGTGAAATAGGACATGCTAATTATCCTCAGTCTTTTATGTACCATTTTCTTTTTTAAAGGTTTCATTAACATGGCATTAAATAAATATTTATTAATTGAAATTATTACATTTCAGGGCATTTTTCTATATGCCACCTATGAAAATTAGGATTACTGATTATTTAAGACTTAATGCCCATAGAATTTAAAGTTGAATGGAGCCTCAAAAAAATTGTCTACTTCAATGTCTGTACGAAACTTATATTCAGTGGGATGAGGTGATATGATGGAAGTCTGGCAGCTAATCAATGGCAGAAGAAGGACTGATTCCCATCATAGGATGTTTAAACACTACACCATACATCTCTTCTTTGAAGGGATCTAGAAATGGCTTACAGATTAATAAGCCACTGCAACATTAAACATTTAGATATTCAAAAGAATTAGGACAATAATGGAAGCAGGAGTAGATGCTATCAGTTATCCAAAATTATACAATGGAGCACCAGATTAAATTTTCTTAGTTAAGACAAAATTGGAAATACTTTTCCTACCAGAACAAGCATGCATATATATTTACAGAGGCATACTTTTTCTTGGAATTTATAATAAGCAGGATTTTACTGCCTGAAATGCACTCATATCACATTTTTATAACAAATTAAATGACTCATTTGTAATTAACAGCATCAAGTTAACACATTCATCTGCACACGTCACTAAAAAAACCTTACTTCTAAGTAAGTTAAACATCTGCAATATTGTTTGAACCAATAGTCTGCTGAGCAAATATTATTTCCAAATACAGCAAAATAGTAAGCTCTAGTTCAGCTCAGGTTAAAATAAGATAAATTCTGAATCAATTTCTTCAGCATAAATGAGGATTTATAAAGGCAATGATTCACATTCTGATCTACATTTAATTCCCTTTGTACGCTCCTCATGTAGCTTCCATATTAACCTTGGGAAAGTTATATAAGAAGCCCATCTTGGCAGACCCCATTTTCACCCCATCAGCATTTCTACTTCAGTGCTCAGTTGCCAAGGAATTTAGTCCTGAAAGGAGACTATAATTAGAATTGATTGTCTATCTCATTTTGAGATGCAATCGGGATTAATTCTATAATTCCCTTCCTCCCCAATTCCCTCAGTCTTCTCAAGAACTCCCAAATTCCCAGATCATATTTTTGATGTAAAATCTGTCTACATAAGACCCTGTAGCCCCCCCCCCCCCGCCCCACTATGTCTCAGCCTCATACTCTGCAAACCCCCTGAATCCTTCCATTGTGCCTCTGGAACATGATTTTTCAGGAGCAAAATCCCTATATCCTTACCCTTGTCTGTTCAAGTACCCTCACCTTCCATACTAAAGTGTCCCCAGGCTGATTCCTGAGGACACTGCTTCTACAGAGATTGTTTTTCCCTTCACATCCACATGTGAGTCAGATTGGAGGTTGGGTTAGTGTTCTCTTTGTTCTTTCTTCATATTTCCAGAAATTTATTTTTTGTCCTCTCCATAAAACACAGCAGCTTCTTTGAATTTCAGTCTTTAGACAATAACATCCACTGTAGCCACAGCTGCCATATAGGATTGTGCAGGGGCACAAAAGATGCTTGAACAATCATTTTCAGTCTAGGGAGTGAAAGGGAGCTCTGCTTGCCAAGTCATGAGCTCTGGCTCAGAGATGCATACGTATGGAAGATGAGGCTCCTCTCACTTCCAAGTTGAGCTGCGCTGCTGTGTCCACCAGAGGGGGTGCTTGGAGGGTGCATTTTTTCTAGCGATTTTATAAACATCTATCTTACAGGCTGGCAGTGGTTCTAGCTTGTCATCCAAAGACCTCTGTGTTGCTTCTGCACATTCCTTAAATCTTTTATTATCTGGCTCATTGTCTCTCCTTCAACACTACTACCATTGTAGTTTTTTGATGCTTTCTCATCTTAGTCTTTGCCCTCCCATGGTCAAAATTTAGATCTATGCATTACCAATAACTGCACTGCTCCATTCAAACAGCCATCTCTATGACCTCTATGCCTACATTCCCAGCTGAGCCACTCCAACACCTTAACTCCAAAAATGTGACTCCACTGGATTTCCAGTACATTTATCATGCCCCACCCTGTATGCTCTCTTTCTTCATTCCTCAGTTTAGATTCCATTATCCATCTTAGAAGTTACTCCTTAGCGTATAGTACGCGCTCAATCAATATTTTTGATGATTGAATCAACAAATGAATGAATTTTGTCTAACTCTGCCAGAATGAACATCCATACTATTATATATCATGCTGTGCTTGGCATTGGTAATACAAAGATTTAAAAAAAAGACACTTAGAAACTTGAACTATAGCAGGAAAAAATAGATATCTAATCAAATAAATTCAATTTGTTATTAATTCTAACAATGAGACAAAGTGTTTGGGAAGCCCAGGAGCAGAAACATTCAACTCAGCCTGCGGGAAGAAGGATTCACAAAGGAACTAAAATTTGGTGGACAAGAATCAATTGATGAAGCAGAATAGTGCATGCAAAAAAACAGTATATGAGAAGGCATTCTACCTGCTCATAAAAGTTGGTTTTTTGAGTCCTCATAATATTTACAATAGTTGGGAAAATAAAGTTAAGTAAATGCCAAACTCCAAGCAGCTAAGTATAATTTGGTTTCTGGTCAAATAATGTCTTTTCCCCCCTCTTCATCATCATTCTGCCTATTACTTGTAGAGACTTGATTTTTAAGGGACTAATTTGGAAAAAACTTTTTCAAAAGCAGAAAATTTTAGGACCATTTAGATTACAGACTAAGAGACACATATAATAAGTATAACTTTTATCTGTATATATCTAAATATTTACTATAGGCTGAAAATCAATCTTCTATAAAATGGATTAAAGAATTCTCCTGAAATTTTAACACTTAGCCTGACACATAGTTGGAGCTCCATAAAAATTAGTGCAGTGTGACAATATCTTAAAATATGAATCAAGGTTTTCTTTCTTTTCATTATGGCATTTCACCCTTCTCCAATTTAAACACTCAGGCCATTTCATTTTCAATGTTTTAGGGATGGGATCTTATAGTACAATGTGGAAGAAAAAGCCATTTCTGCCTTTTTGTTGCCACAAGCTATGGTCTATAAGGGACAGGAGGTTCAAACAACAGATTTGAAAAAAAAAAAAAAAGACATGAAAAACTCAGATTTTGCTGCCTCTAGACAAATTTAACTTTCCATAGTTTTGGGTGGGAGTCTCCTTAGAAGGAAGCCTGGAGAGCTTAAACACATGGGGTTTATGGGAAGGGGTCTGTGTGCTGTTTTGTACCTTGGGGTTGTAGTCAGAAAGGCAGAGCTCCTAGATTAATCTGTGGAGCCCAAAGTAGCAAGAACTTTGCTCCTGCAGCCTGCTATAAGGGACAGTGAGATTGGGGATACATATGCTCAAGATGAGGGGCGAGGGGAGGACTGGAGATTGACAGTTTTAATTCTGCACAATTTCCATCACTAGTGTCTTCTGGAGCAGGAAAATGATCCACATGCACCAAAAAGGGACACTAAAATTATGAGGGCAAAATCCAAGGAGCTTATGAGAGATAATGCAACGATGACTAGGCCGATGATTAGAATCAAGGGTAATGAAGATGTTGCCATGGATATGAGTGTAAACAATCTTGAAACCAAGGATCGGCTAAGACTTCCACCTCCCACGAGTCCAAATGCCATGTGAACAACCCAAGGCTGAGATGAGAGCTAGGAGCAAATGGATTTTAAAATAGAAGTCAAGTTCAGTAGCAGATAATGTAGGACATTTTAGTCTTACACTTTCAGGTTAAAGGGACTGAGAATTATATTTATTATATATTTTATATATATAGTATATTATATTGCTACATTTATTTTTATGTACATGCTCATTGCCAGAAGTAAATTTCTAAAAGTTTTTAAGACCTGTCTGTTTGTTACAAATCCAAATGTATGATATGCTCTTTTATTGGGCCCCAAGACGAAAGGATAGGAAGTATTTACCCAGCTTGGATGATTCGTTATCTTTTTAATTCTCCATTTTCATGCTCTTCGTGGTTTCTGGGACATGGTATGAAAGGAGCACATGAGACTGGACATAGGAATTGGAAGCGTCTCTGAATGTTTTACCCTTAAATGGGCTTTAGAACATTGACTTTGAATAAAAAATGGCATTAGGTCTACTGAGAGGATAGTTTTTAAGTTCAAACCTTTGAAAACATTTGTAAAGTTACCAGAGCTGAGATCCTAGACTGAAAGCATTTACCAGGTTTTAAGAGAATAGCTGCGTGTTTGAAAGGCTTTATAGCTTGAACTTCAGCATATTATTATTACTAGTAATACTGCATTTGAATGTTGGTCTCAGTGCAGCCATTCACTTGGCAAACAAACCAGCAGCTCCCATTATCAGAGCAGCTGAAATGAATGTCAGTTCTGGACGAGGCAGATTAATTTCCCATGAACACGTCATTAAAGCCAGCTCTGTATGTGGTGTCTCAGCAATCAAAGATGCTGTGGAGTCCCAAATATGCAAGAGCAGCAGCTGAAATACAATTTACTTCTTGCTAAAGGAAAAGTAATCACCCAGGCACAAAATCCAGTCTGTGGAGAAGAAAATGAGCAGGATGGAGCCACTTGAGAGACTCAGAGTCTCTTGCTTTTAGAATATTTCTCGTGACTCGGCTGCTGTAATTTGCATTTCCCTTGAGATTAATTGTGACAGATCATTGGGGAAATTTGGAAGGTGTCCTCTAAGTCTTTATGCAGACAAGCATGGGGATGTCAAAAAAGTCAAATGATTTTTAGATGCTTCTTGCCATGTTCCCATATATTGCCATAATTGAAAATAGCCTCTTCTTCACAGTATGTAACATATTAACCAGCTGGAAATCTCTGGTCCCTGTGATTGAGAGGAAAAGAGGCAGGTATATGAAATTTGGAAAGAATGAAAGGCTAGCATGCTGCTAAATTCAAGAGAGAGTTATATAGGGTTCAGTGAGCTCTATTACTATATCTAAAGCCCTACTAAGAAAATCCACACTGTGCCTTATGGCTACATTTTATACTTCTTCATGCAGAGGATAAAATTTGTTGGTGTGATTCTATGTAATCATCACTCTTCCACTAAAAAAAAGGTTTTCAAAGTAGGTCTTACACTTAAATTCTCTAATTCATTGTTATAGGATGACATATAACACAGATCCTAGAGATATAAACAATGAAAGGCTAAATAATTCTCATTTATTGAATACCACTGTATGCCAGACCCTTTGCTAAATATTTGCCTGCATTAATTTATATGAACATACGTGGTAGAGATCCTTGCCTGCTTACAGATAAGAAAAACATGGCTAACAACATTCCTGGTCTCACAGCTAATGAGCAACAACACTGAGTCTCAAAGTCAGGTCTTTTGGACTTCAAAGTCCTTGTCTGTACCGCAATCCCATGCTGTCTGCCTTCCCTTAAAGGCAGTGGAGTAGTAAATAACATGCTTGCTTTACCAGCGGAGCCATCAGGGTTAGGGGAAAATATGTACCTTGGGGCTCGGTATTAGATGAGCTCAGTGGGAAGTCAGGCAGATGCCTCCATTCCCAGGAGCACCACTGCCAGCATCCTCTGCCCAGAGGGCTGACATCTCTTGCCCAGACTGTTCAGAGGAGCTAATATTATCCCTCGAGGGGGCCTTACAAGTTACCAGCTGAACAAGGAATGGAAAACAAGTCTATTGAACATTTAAACACAAAACTAATGGAGGAATAGACATCCTGTCTTTCTGTGAAAGGAAATTATGCCTAACTAACCAATGCTGGTTCTTGGAGTAGGTAAATAAACATGCAGATACGGAAGAACCAGTGGCTGTAATTGAAGATGGATTTAAATGCTCAAAAATCCTTCCCCAGTGAAGACAATTGGGCAACATAATTACCATAAGTTTTGTGGTCTGTTTTATCATGTCTAGGGAGCGATAACAAAGACAGAAAGGCAATGAAGGAAAGGAAAGGATACTTAACATAATGGACAAATGTGAGTGGCACAGTTCCCCAAGGATTAATCCTTGGAAAAGTTTACTTCTGAAATTTTACACATAGTTTTAAGGAGTAAAAAACCTGCATTGAAACACCAAGATAACTAAGAAGCTGGCAAATTTCTACGAGATCATATATATGGGCTAGAAGATGAAATACAAATTTCAAGTGGTCAAGAATTAAGAAGTACATATTCAATCATTAATTGAACACCTATAATTTTTTTTATTTTCTAAGCCAAGCATTAAAAATTAACAAAAAGCCTCCAGCAACAAATTAATTCATGACCCTTGGTTTGTAAACACAACCTTATGGCTTGTAGTGCCAGCTAATTTGACTAAAATGGATAAGACAGTTTCTTCCCTTAAAGGATAAACAGTATAGATAAAAAACAAACAAAAAACTATTATTTAATGAGATAAGTACAAAAAAAGACAAACACAAAGAATACTTTAGCACAGGTTTTTTTCAACCTTCGCATTACTGACATTTTAGGCTGAATTCTTTGTGGGGGCTTCACTGTGTATTGTAAGGTACTTGACAGCATCCTTGTCCTCTACTCACTAGATGCCAGTATTCCAGTAGCCCCCTTCCCCTCTGAAGTTTTTTTTTTTTTTTTTGTATGGGCAGGCACTGGGAAGTGAACTCCAGTCTCCGGCATGGCAAGTGAGAACTCTGCCTGCTGAGCCACCGTAGCCCACCCCCTCTGAAGTTTTGATGGCTAAAATTGTCTTCAGACATTGCTAAATGTCATGAGAGAGAGGGTAGACTTGCTCTCTGTTGAAAACCCCCTCATCTCCATACTCATCAATATGCCCAAGGGGTACCTAATTCATCCCTGAGATGGTGGTGAGATGGTGTGCAGTATAGATGGATAGGATAGAGATGGGAAATGAAAGGAAGACTTTAAGAGATGATAATTAAGTGTAGTCTTTGAGAACAAGTAGTTGGTAGCCAGCCAGAGGCAAGACATGCCAAGTCAGAAGCATTTATGAAGACTGAAGGAAAAGCTAACAATGTTATTTACTTTTGAAATTCACTCCATTTCTATGAGTGTTTGTTGAGTGCCTACCATATGCCAATCCAGTTCAGCAACTCTCAATCTCCCCATACTGTGTATTATGATATTATGATAGTTTGTGAAGTTTGTCTCCCACAATTTGTTACTAATTTGTGTTTTAAAAAATTTGAAAGTGGTTTAATATTACCAAAAGGTATGATATAATGAAATCATTATTCTACTAGTGTTCTGATATTTGTTTTGAGTGGTAAAGAAAGGGGTGGCATTATTGGAAGGCTAACTCATTGAATGATGCTTTGGGTTCATCCCTTGCTTCCCTGTGTATATGCTTCGGCTCAGAGATAGTTGTCCAAGTTATTTTTAGGTATTGTTAAGTCTTGGTGGACAGCAGCCTGAGATCTGTTATTTAGATTAGGCGAGAGAAATAATCAAATAGTGTGTGATATGCACAGGAAACTTTTGATAGTTTTTGGCTAGGGTCTCTTTCTTCCTTTGGCTTCTGTAGCATCATCTCTCCTAGCTTCCCTTCTTCTTCAATCATTTTCTATCTCAGTCTCAATTGGCTTCTTCTTTTGCTCTTGTCAACAGTCATCATTTTGCACATTCTTTTTGAGGGCCTCCTGTGTGCCAGTCACTATCTTAGGCAATCTTGGTGTTCCTCAGGGATATCTGTATTTATTAATCTGTACAACTGCCAGATTATGGGGGTTGGCAGAGTATGAAAAAGCATATGGGTTCCCTTGTGTTTGGGTTGTTGTTTTTGTTGTTGCTTCTCTCACATTCACTTGAGTAAGCGTGTCCTATATAGTCAAAACCCTGCAGGAGGGAGGGACTGTTACTAAAGGGCATGTGCCTTATCCTTCAATCTTATTGGGTAGAAAAAAAAGAGTTAGAATCTTAATTGTTCTAAATATTCTTCTTGGGAAATTATCCAAACCTATGGTATCAAATACTACCTACACATTGGTGACTGTAATTCTCTCCAACGCATCCAGGCCTCCTCTCAAATCAAAAAACCATCTACCTACTCTTGGATGTCCCAAGGCGCCACAAACTTATCATATCCTGTAGTTAACTTATTATTCATTTTCCAAATATCCTGCCTCTTTTTGTAGGTTCTATGTCAGTGAAAGTCACAACTCTCTATCCAGTAACACAAACTAAAGACTTGTTTACCTTACATTCCTTCCATCATCCCTGGTTGTAGACATTCGTCAAACTGGATGCTCTTCTTCCATTATATATTTCCTGTCAATATATTCTTTCTTTCTCATTCTCATCGACCATTTAAAAAAAAATTCCCAGCCTGCCTCCTCTCCTCTGGTCTTTCACATTGTTGTCATAGAACAATTAGATAGTGTCACACCCCTGCTTAAAATCTTAAAATTCCCCCATGTTTCCCTGTAGCTGCAGAATAAACTGATCCTTTCCATCTAAGCCATTCCCTATGTTCTCTTAAGTTATATCATTCGTCTTTTTTCAATTGTCATATCTACCTGGACATTTGAAACTTTGTGCTACTGACCCTCTATCGTCATCTTTGCTACAACCTAATCCAATTTTCATATGGTTTCTAGTGCAATCATTTAAAACTTTCAGTTCTGTGTAAAACCCTTAACAGCCTCTCTGTGAACTAAGGGCAAAAATACAATCTTTAACATGCCCAAGAGAGGAACTGGCCCCTCCTGTATATCCAATCTGACCTCATTTCTCTCTCCCCCTTGTTCAGTATGCTCCAACCACACTGGCATCTTTCAGGTCTGTTAATGTGTCTAATTCCTTCTTTCTCTAGGGCCTTCCCACACGCTGTGTTCTCTGCTTGAAATGCTGTTTGCTCCACGTTTTCCCTAGCTAAGTCTTACTTATCCTTTTGGTATCATCTTACCAAATAATTTGTGTGATTTTTTTTTTTAAATGCTTGAGCTATTTATGTCACTATTCCTTGCTGGTTTTATTTTTTCAGTATTAAATAGTCTTTCCTCCATCCAACATCTAGTTACTGTGTCCTAAAGTATTCAATTCATGATCAGTAAAACCCTAGGTTGACTTGGGTGTCCCTCTTCCACGTCCAGATGAAATAAAGATTGTGATCTAACCTTACACACTTCACTTCAATTAAAGTCTCCGGAGAGAGTTTCCTGTACTGAATTTCTCCTTACTAATGAAAATATTAACCAGCCACATTGATTCAATAAATAGTTCAGTAAGAATGCTGTGCTGAGTTTCCTGGGAATTCAGTTTTAAAATTCCAGGGCAACCTGAAATCAGAACTTTGCTTTCATTGCACAAATTCAGTGATTTTCTCTAGTGACCCATAGCTCAAAAGCCACAAGAACCACTTGCTTAATTTAACTTATATTTACATTCCCTTGGAGTAAAATTATTTTGGACGAATTTGGGTTTTGCTAGATGGATTTAAGTTTTCTTTTGCGATTTGGAGAAAGGTTCTAGGAGAAAGAAACAACCTGCTTTGCTTATGTTTATTATTGTTCTTATTACTATAATCTCAAAATATGTTTTTATTTTTTGTGGTTCTTAGGCAAAATGTTTGATCATCTTCACTGTATTTTGCCACCTTTGGGCCCACTGTGAGTCTCTGCCAAACAGTTGCCATGGAGACTAGGGATTGGTTTCTCTGTTTGCACGTGGTAGAGGCCCTAGTAGGTTTATATAGGAAGAACTACGGTAGACAAGATTTCTCCTAAGGGCTGGTAGGAATGGCTTTATTCAGGTACCCCACTAAGTGGATGGCAAATTCAAAATGCCCCACCTAACCTAATGCAGTTATCCCATTTATTATGCATAGTATCCAGAAGCAGCTATTAGCATGTACTCAATAAGTAATTGTACTGGTAAAAAGTATTCAGATTTGCCCTTAGAGTCATTACAGCTTTTGGGCTGGTCAAGAAGCAACAGACATGATTTTCTTCTTTTGAAAGCATCAAGAAAATTCTGTTATATGCATGAAGACTGGAATGCCCAGGTAAGGCATTTCATACTGCTAACCTTGTTAAAGTAAAGGAATTATCATAGAAGACCATCCAGACAAATGTTAAAATGTTATACACTTATGCTATCCATGAATGATGTCAGTAGATGCATATGCAACATCAATTTCTGAGTGCAAGGTCCCAGTCTTAGATTTATTCTTAGCATCATTATAACCATGTACAATGTTGCTTTAAGAGATTTTGAAGCAGCTACTACCTCTGAGAAGCACTTATAGTAGAGTGGATAGAGCAGTGAAGTTGAAATCAGTCATTTTGGGTTCAAAAGTAGCTTCAGAGCACCAGCTGGGTGAAACCTTGGGTTTATCAATTTTTTTTTTGCCTCTCCCTTTATGTATTTGTAAAAGAGAATAATAATTATATCCACGTTATATGGTTGTGCTGGAGATTAGATGAGATAATCCATGTAGATATCTATTATATTAACTGTTGCATAATAAGGGTTTGATATCTGTTCTTTTGCAAACTGCTGGAATGTAATATGCCAAAACTGGAATGGCTTTTAAAAAAGGGAATTTAATAAGTCACAAGTTTACAGTTCTAAGCCTATAGAAATGTCCAAACCAAGGCATCCAGGGAAAGGTATCTTAATTCAAGAAAGACCATTGTATCTGGAATAGCTCTGTCAGCTGGGAAGTCATGTGGCTGGCATCTGTTGGTCCCTTGCTCCCAGGTTCCATTACTTTCGACCTCTGTACCTGTAAGGGTTCCTCACTTTGCTTCTCTGGGGATGGCTTTCATTTCTTGGCTTCCCTTGGTTCTCTCTCCAGGTTCTGGCTTGCTTAACATCTCATGGGAAGGCATATAGCAATGCCTGTTGGGCTCCAAGCATCTCCAAACATCCATGTTTCTGTTCTCCACATGTCCACATCTGTGTCAGCTCTGCTGTGAAGTTTCTGTTGGCTCTGAGGTTTCTGTTGTTTTGTCCCTCTCCAAAATGTTTCCTCTTTTAAAGGATTCCAGTAAACTAATCAAGATCCACCCAGAATGAGTGGAGTCACATCTCCATCAAATCAAAAGTCACACCCACATTTGGGCGCACCACCTTTCTGGGGAGATAATCTAATCAAAAGATACCAACCTACGGTACTGAATCAGGATGAAAAGAAACAGTTGCTCCTGCAAGATTAGGTCAGGATTAAAACATGGCTTTTCTAGGGTAACTAATATTTTCAAACCAGCACAGTTATTATATGAATCAAGTTTTGGCCAGATAAGTACATTTTCAACCAGACATTCTGGAAACAAGAGCTAAGTACAGATACTAATTTGAGAAAATCTAATGAGATGATGCCTCAAAGTTGTTTAAAACTCTCATGTGTATGCTCTAGATTATTTTGGGTTGACTGTGAACATATGCAGCCACTCAAAAGATCTTCCTGTAGCATTTTAAATTGTGTGATGCATCACTTTCTTACCTTGAAAGTATCATATTGCAAAGCAGAATACTATAAGGAATAAAACACTCTTTTAATGGAAATTTTCAATGCTGATTTTGGGGTATTGGAAGGGCCAGGGAGCTTTTATCACAATCAAAATCAGTAAAGCCAATCATTGAGGCTTATGTTCTCTGTACCTGTGATTTCTATGAGATTATCTATATGTGGTTAGGTGTATGCATAGGTCACTTGATAAATACTATTTGACATTGATTAAATAGTGTCCAGGTATCATGAATTTCTTACATTCCATCCTTGTAGAAGTCTGGAGATATTATTCCCTTTTGCTCCAATTTCTCCATTTACCTCTTGGTTGGCTAAAGACCTATTGTCTAGATAGAATACTCTTCTTGAAAAAGGGCTGATGGGAAATATATTTCTTAGTCTTTGAATATTCGAAAATGTTTTCTTTTTCTTCCTATATACTTGAATAAAAGTTTGGCTGATGAAAATTTCATGGATCACACTTTTCCTTCTTTGTAGATTTATTCAACTATCTTCACCAATGTTCCTCTGGTGAAGTTGAGGCCAAGCAGATTTTCTTCTTTTAGTTGACATTGCTTTTATTGATTATCTAAAAATTTTCTTTCTCCCTCCCTCGCTCTTCCCCCCTCCCTCCCTTCCTCCCTCCCTCCCTTTCTTCCATCTTTCCTTCCTTTTTTCCTTTCTTCCTCTTTGCAGTCAGTTTATTTACTAGACTATATTTATTAACTATTCAGTGTTTTTTTATTTGTTTGTTTTCTTTAAATATTTTTTTTCTCATCCAGTGCTTTTGTTTTCTTCTGCAGGAATAGTAATTTTATGTATGTTGAATCTCTTTTGTATAATTTCCAAATACCTTATTTGTCTCTTTACCCCTTTTAAACTTGTTGTTCATTTCTCTTTCACTTTTTAAAAAATCACTCATATCTTACTATGTTTTGTTTTTGAATAGGCAGGCACCAGGAAACCCCGGTCTCTGGCATGGCAGGTGAGAACTCTGCCTGCTGAGCCACCACGGCCTGCCCCTAACTGTGTTTTTGCTAGTGACTCTTCCCCTTTGTACTGATTCCAATGTGACTTTCATTTAT
This sequence comes from Myrmecophaga tridactyla, assembly GCA_004026745.1. NCBI lineage: Eukaryota > Metazoa > Chordata > Mammalia > Pilosa > Myrmecophagidae > Myrmecophaga > Myrmecophaga tridactyla. The sequence continues at coordinate 14,296 of PVIY010037459.1, forward strand.
ATGATCTTTTTTTTTCTCCTGACTCTGATAGCTCACCTTAGCAGAGACTCCACAAATAAACTCTGATTCACTGGTTCATGCAAATGTGTCTTGTCTATCATGCCACAGACATTCATCATATAACAAGTTATACCTTTATTAAAAATGTGATTACTTTTGTCAATTACCAATTTGAAATCAGTTCAGTAAAATTCTTTGAAAATGCACACTCCATCATACCATGTTTTATTTTATTATAGTTTTGCTACATTATGCCCTTTCTGTCCAAATTGTCCATAAATTCTCCAAAAACAGCAACCAAAACTTATTTTCCTTGAATTTCTAGTATTTAGCATGGTGCTTGGAACATCGTAGTATTCAATAAATGAGAATGAATTAAGCAAGTAGGTAAAGCATAGGAAACCAAAGGCAATTGTTAGCACTGTGAGGAGGAAGCAGAGAAGACTTTACAGACGTGGTAACATCTAAATTTAGTTTTGAAAAATGACTAGCAATTTTCCAGGATAATTAGGTATTAGAGGAAGTTGCTAAGCTAATGGAATATTACAATCAACCTTGGAGCTCATAGTTATCAGATTTTAATGGTTCTCCTTAGATCAGGCTGCTATGTTTTTTCCTGATGCCTGGATCCTAAAGTTAGGACAGGTACTAAGTCAAATGACATAGACTAAAAGTGGAGAATAAATGACCCTCCAAAAAGAACCAGATGAACCAAAGGGGTGGGACTACACATTAGGAAGGAAAAAACCAATACATGTCTAATATGATATAACTCTTGGCTAGTTAACATTTCTTCTTTCCATAAATAGACTTCCAAAAGTTTCTCCACCTAACTTCATACAATTTTGCCATATATTCATTCTCTTTCATGAGTGAGAAAATCTAGCCATAACCCTCTTGGTATTTAACTCTGTGTCTGAAAACTAAAGGTTATTCTCACTCACCTTGATCAGATTCGGTGTAATTTCTTATAGTCTGAAAACCTGTGGAAAAATGTTCACTGTAACTGTTGCCAAACCAGCCAACACCCTGGAAGAAGGAAAATAGACACATCTGTATAATGGCCCACATTCATAAGTTCACAAATCTATAGCATATAGCATGTTCTGCTAAAGTAAGGGAGCAAAATTTACCAAGATTTTCTTGATGAACCAATTTGAATTCTCCTATTTTTTAGTCCTTATCCATTTGTTTGAGCCCTTAGATGGAAGAACTTCATATTAGCCAATACCTTGGGTCCATGGAAAGCCCACTAAGGAGGAGGGCATATCTTTCCTGTTTACAGAATGCATCCCAGTGATGGGCCATTACAGTGGGAGTCATTGTCACCACAGACAGACAGGGAGTGGCCAGCAGAGGTGCTTTAGAAGTGCCTGGGACATCGGGAAATATCTTCTCCCACATTGCCTACTACTTTGTCTCCAGCCTCCTCATCTTTGCTCCCGCCCTATTCAGTTTAAGGCAGACAATTTGGCTTTTTGACTGAACAAGATTCAGGATGATCTGGCTTTCAAAGATTTTAAAAATTTTGGGCATGGGCAGAGTGTCACTTTTCATAAAAATGTATTTCCTTCCATACCTTGTTCCTCAGTTGAAGTTTTCACTTTCTTGTTGGGCTTCACTGAAAGCTGCAAGAAATTATCATCATATACCCAATATTTTTATGAAGTCCTTAAATCTCCAGGCCCAGTGAAGCATAGGATTTGTGTCCCCAGATACACCAAGCATAAGCTGAATCAATTGCTTTCTTGCCATAGACAGGAACTGGCAATTTCTCAGCTTGAGACAAGGATATTCCCCTGTCCAGACTTCCATCTGGATGTAAATAGAACCCACATTTTAGGATCCATTATGTGCAACATCCTACCTCCAAGTACTAATTTATCCATTTTTAAAGATTTTCCAAGATGTAATGGCATGGACTCAACTCAAACTAACTTAAACAAAAAAGGTTTTACGCTAGATCTAGATGTTCAGTGTGGGTTTTCTTCATCTACTGCTTGTACTTTTTCTGTGATGACTTTATACCTTGGCAAACTCTTCCTTAGTGGCGGCATAACAGCCTGGCTTGCATTCCCCCAGATTAGCAGCCTCAGCAAAGAGTGTTTTTTTTTTCCCAATAGTTCTAGCAGAACTATTTTCTAGGTGTCACCAACTTCTTTCTCTCTATATAGACTTTGCATTTACAAAAATAACTAAAATTCTCCTAGTCTGTCAGTTCTTAGATTCTATGTCACTCCTCAGAGAGGCCTTCTTTGCATAATCTAAGGTTCTTATTACTCTCTATACTAGTGTCTTTTCCCTTTCTTTGTTTGGATTTATTGTACATGCAATGGTTGGCTTGTTTGTTTACTGGCTTTCTCCTTCAAAAGAACGTTTCCCTGAGGGTAATGCCCATGTCTATTTTATTCACTATTTTATCCTCAAGATGTGATGCTAGACTTGATGCATGGTAGGATCTCAACAAAGCATGTTGAAGGAATAAATGGCTGACTGGCTGGCTGGCTGAATGAATGAATGAATGAATGAATGAAATCTGTAACACTATGAACATTTTTTAACTAATTATACTCTTGTAACTAACATTATGCATTTTGCTCTAATAAATAATCACATTTTGCATACTTATCTGTACCTGAGGCAATATTTGCAGAAAATATCAATGGTCCTCTACATGAGGTGATAGTTAGGACTTTTTTCATTCTTTTTCAAGAGAACAACCTGGATTGAATACTTGTCTCTGAGAAGCTTGTAAATTAAGATAGAAGTGACAGATACAGAAAGAAAGTAAATAATAATCATCCTTAAAATTTTTATCCCTATGGTGGCATTAAATCAGCAGCTTCCACATATTTAAAAATTGGCAATTTTTAATTCACATGTGGCTCACAGTTTCCCCATGTATGCACTGAATAGTAATAAACAAGGGTCTCTCAGAGGGCCTGGCACATGATACATACTTAATAAATATTAGTTGAATAAATTAAGGAATGAATAGTTTGTAAAATGCCTGTAATGGAAGTGAGGGGCAGAGGAATCAAATAATTATCTCTAAGGAACAGGCACAGTATTTGATAGGAACCACCACTACCTGCAGTGTTTCTGTGGTGTCATCTTACCCCACTGCTGGTTAGAGCAGCTTGTGCTTGGCAAAGCCTGCTTTGCTGTTTGAAAATATATGGAAAAGAATCCCACAGACTGACTTGGGCTCCTTTCTTTCTTTCTTTTGTCTTTGGGAATATTCCCTGACCCCTTTCAAAAAAGAATTGATTAGTGAATTTCTGTTGTTATTAATTAAATTCTCGGTTATAACATCTTATGATAGAGGTGTTTTTGAAAATACATAGTGGTATGCTGGAAAATAATATGGCATGCAAAAATAAGTTTCATATAACCTATGGGTTGGATTACCATAGGGCATTTAACAAATATATAGGTATTACTAATCTCTGTAGATAAGAGGAGTGATGTTTGACTTTTCTGATGGCTCTGACAATTTGAGCCATAGTGTTGGCAGTTTTCTTGGCAAATAGCCTGAGGCCCTATTACTAATTTATCAGCATTGCCATGCAATGTGCTTGCTTTCTGTAATTCTCTTTCTATCTCCTATAATGCATTCTCTTGAACTCTTACATTTATTCTCTTTATTAGGAATTAACAGGCTTTCTTCTTTGCAATGCACCTGACTTAGATGAATAATTTTATTCACAACCGTCTAGGAAACCTTTGAAAATGCCTTTGTTGATAGTCACACAGCTGTTTCCTGCTCCTGAGACCACACTGAAGGTCTTCAGTTATGTGCTATTGCACAGCTCCTATTGTTTGTCTTGGGAAGTTCCCTTCCTTGCATATATGTTCCTTGCAGACAATTTCTTCTTGAGTGTTTCACGTGATTCCAAACAGTCAACTTGGAGCTTTATTCTCTCAGAGATGAAAGAACATGAGTGATTAGGTTTTTCTCTCCCACTTTTACGATTTGCTCAAATCTGTGAGCTACTCAGACAGGAGCTGTCCCGAAACATGTCGTGGGCCCTGCCAACTAGATTAATAGACGAGCCTGCCAGGCCCTGGCATTGAGCTGTGTCATCGGCCGATGCTTCTATATGCAGAACGAATGTTGGAGAAGCAGGATCTCTCTGACTCACGGTGTGTTCTTTTTGAGGAGTGCATTGTGATTTTTGGCAGAGGAAGGAAGGAATTAGGACAAAAGAAGGGAAGGAAGAATTTGTTATTTCTTTCCACGAGTCAATTCCCTGGTTCCTGTTGCCAAGAATATAACTTTAATTTACAAGACAAATGCAAATCTAATTATATATCATTTTAAATTTAATTTAGAGGAAACACCATATCTTAGAAGTCGTATGCTCCATTTTGAGGTTAAAAAAATATGAACATGAGAAAAATAGGAATTGTAGGGGTCCTCTAATGCAAATTCCATCACATATTAATTCCATCACAGCTAAATGTGGGTGTTGAATATAATTGGGCTCTACTGAGCTATTTCCATTTTTGAATGTCTGCTGAATATACATTATTGCCGTACAGTAAGGAACATATGATTTTCAGCAAAATTATTTTAGGAAGCATTTATAAGAATCAAGGCAAGTATAAACAGATCCCCCCAAATTATCATGTAAACATAATATTATGACAACAGCATTGTCAGGATACAACCTAAAAGCTACAAATATTCCCCATTGTGTGATGTGAAATGAGCTGAAGGCTCAAACCATCATTTGAGAAAAAACATGCTAAAGGGTCCTTTCCTATTTTTAGCATCCAAAACTAAAAATATACCCATTAAAGTCCACCATTCAGAAAATATCTATAAGGAATATACTTTAGGGGTGCTGACCCTAATCTTCTTAAATTAATAGCCTTTTGCCTGACATCATGAAGTCTTTTGGCATGAATATTTTTTCCTAAGTTCCAAAGAATTAGCTTCAAGAACAAAAATTGAATGTATACATCAATTGCAAACAACCTCATCACGTTGTTTCAGCTTCAAACGACAACTCACATGAAGGCAGCAACTTGAATTCAAATACATTTTGAGAAAGAGAGCTTTAGGACTAATGCTCTACCCATTCCCAAATTGTTAGAGGATTCTAGTCTTTATCTACACATTTGAATAAAAACATGGAAAATGTGGGCAAAGTTATATTAAATAAGATAGAGATTATATATTAAAAAACATACTCAAGAAATATAAAACTTAAGGACACGTTTAGCAATGTTAAAATGGACACATTGTTGACTGCTTTTTAAATTGAGGTACTTATCAGAATGTAGCAATTGTTAAAACATGCAATACAAGTGGAATGTGATAAAATTAATACTCCCTTAATAGAACAAGAAAACCTAGAAGAGCAGGAGAAAGAAACACAGAAATGAATTACTTCACTTTTGCTGAGAAAAGGGAGTGAAAATTATGACTATGTCATATTTTAACTGTAATATTCACTGCTCATACTGCTCTATAGATCTAAAAATGCTTAGGCAGTTTTTAAAGTTAGTGAATCTATTTTGTTATATTTATATTCAAAAATGTCAATTTTTCTTTGGTTATATTTATCTTTTCTGAATAGAACAAGGGAAAAAACAGCTCTCACTGGATTTTTCTATTAGAAATATCCATTTGTAAAGAAAGAAATTTTCCCACTGGGTAATTCATCATTTTTCTAGGGTCGTTATGTTCTATCATGTTTTTTATAGTGTGGGGTACTTCTAGCTGCCTTATCACTAGATGGAACAGACGCAGCATACACCATTTTTATTTGTAAGACAAGCATGGGCCTTTAGACTAATGGTATATCAGGAAAAAATCGATCAGCTAAATTCACTATTTAGAAAGTTTTGAAATTGAAAATAAACTGTGGTATTTGTGTGGTTGGGATTTCAAGATTAAATAAGTCAATAGCAATAGGCATCTTACGTATGTGTGACTGAGAACAAGGTTTCACCAGAAAAGTATTCCAAGTGGAAGCAAGCATAAAGGAGCATATTCTGTAACTCTAAAAGGATTTTCCTCTTGAAATTGTCCCCATCCCTACCCTCATATTTCTTTAAAATTTCCTTTTTAATTGAATCAGCATATAATCTTACAATATTTTCTATTATAAGTAAATTCCTCAACTCCACATTCCCATTCGGCTTCTGCTCCATTTCTCTGCTTCCCTTTATAGTAAAACTCATCAAAAATATTGTCCATGTTCCCTTATGTCCAACTCCTCTTCACCTGCAGCCTCTTTAACTCACCCCATCAGACTTTAATTCACATCATTCCACTGAAGCTGCTCTTGTCAAGCCCACAGTCTCGCATGACATTCACATTCTCCAATCTAGTGTCTAATTCTGTTGCTGATTTTTTACACCCTGAGAAGTTTTTGATAGAATTGATCACTCCTTTAGTAAATTTTCTTTCAATATTTGGCTTGCATAAAACCCGTGCTCTTGTTTTTTGTCTCTGAATTCACTGACTTTCTTTTCAGTATTATTTTTTAGGATCCTTCTTTTATCTACTTAGGTTTCCTAATCGATTTTATTCCACTCTGTGCATTTTCTTTTTGTTCTCCTCCAGATAAGGGAACCCAATATGTTGACAGTCATTACCATGTATTAGTTTTGCTTGACTTCTTTCATGTATTATCGTATTGGGAGTCACTTATATTATTGTATGTTGTCAGTGATTTGTTCTTTTACATTGTTATGTCGTACTTCATTATAAGGTTCCACAGTTTTCTTCCTCATTTTATTGTTAGTAGAAATTGCTGGTAGGAATATTATGTATAAAGATGCAATGAGTATACTTGACCATGTCCTTTGTTGGATATAAGCACTTATTTCTGTTGGAAATGTGCCCAGGCAGAGAACTGCTGAACTACAGGATATATTTAGCTTTAGTGGGTACTGCCAAAGTGTTCTCTAAAATGTTTGTATCCAGTTACACTCCTGTAATCAATGCAATTCTTCCAAATCCTCATGAACACTTTACATTGGCAGTCTTTTTAAATTTTAGCCATGGTGGATGTATAGTGGTATCTTGTGATTTTAATTTGTATTTTTCTGATGACCAATGATGTTGAAAATCTTTTTATATGTTTATTTTCCATTTGATATCTTCCATTGTGAAGTGGCTTTTCAAGATTTTACCTAGTTTTCTTTTATCTGTCTTTTTATTATTAACTTGAAAGTTACTTTTTCAAAATTCTAAATTATTTCTAATTGGTTTTGTACTTTTGAAATATCTTTTTGAAGTCTGTGGTTTGCATTATTATGTCCTTTTTTGTTTTTTATTTTTTATTAATTTTTAAATTAAAGAAAAATTACAAGAAAGAAACACAAACATTCTTAACGTATGATCATTCCATTCTACATATATAATCAGTAATTCACAATATCATCACATAGTTGCATATTCATCGTCATGATCATTTCTTAGAACATTTGCATCAATTCAGAAAAAGAAATAAAAAGACGACAGAAAAATAAAACAAAAACAGAAAAAAATATTGTATATACCATACCCCTTACCCCTCCCTTTCATTGATCACTAGCATTTCAAACTAAATTTATTTGAACATTTGTTCCCCCTATTATTTATTTTTATTCCATATGTTCTACTCATCTGTTGACAAGGTAGATAAAAGGAGGATCAGACACAGTGTTTTCACAATCACACAGTCACATTGTGAAAGCTATATCATTATACAATCATCATCAAGAAACATGGCTACTGGAACACAGCTTTACATTTTCAGGCAGTTCCCTCCAGCCTCTCCATTACATCTTCACTAACAAGGTGATATCTACTTAATGCGTAAAAATAACCTCCAGGATAACTTCTCGACCCTGTTTGGAATCTCTCAGCCATTGACACTTTCTCTCATTTCACTCTTCCCCCTTTTAGTTGAGAAGGTTTTCTCAATCCCTTGATGCTGGGTCTCAGCTCATTCTAGGATTTCTGTCCCATGTTGCCAGGAAGGTCCACATTCCTGGGAGTCATGTCCCATGTAGACAGGGGAAGAGTGGTGAGTTTGCTTGTTTTGTTGGCTACAGAGAGAGGCCACATCTGAGTGACAAAAGAGGTTCTCTTGGGGGTGAGTCTTAGGCCTAATTTTAAGTAGGCTTGACCTATCCTTTGTGGGGTTAAGTTTCATATGAACAACCCCCAAGACTGGGGGCTCAGCCTATAGCTTTGGTTGTCCACACTGCTTGTGAGAATATCAAAAATTCAAGTTGGGGAAGTTGAATTTCTCCCCATTCTCACCATTATCTAAAGGGGACTTGGCAAATACTTTTCCACTCACTGATCGAATCACTTTGGGGTTCATCGGAGCATCACTCTGGACAAACCAACAAAATCTCATGTCCTAGCTGAGATTCCAAGTACTTATGGTGTTCAATCAAGCTATCTACATAAGTTATATTAGGAAATGCAGTAGTCAGAATAAAAATTTTGTACCAAATAACCATTTTAGCTTTAGTCTCACACATAAGGTGAAATTTTAAAATATTAATTACCATCTATTTTCAGCACCCTGCAGTAATGACATTCTTTTGTTCTTCCTCATGCAAAAACATTTTTTAAATTTGTACATTTAGTCACTATCATTATACACTCTAGGCATTCCTAGATTATACCATCTCAATCTTTATTGTCTATCTTTCTTTCTGATTTCATTTATGCCCCCAGCCCTCCTCCCTCTATCATTCTCACATGCAGCTTCATTCAGTGTTTTAACATAATTGTATTACAGTTAGGTAGTATTGTGCTGTCCATTTATGAGTTTTTATATTCAGTCCTGTTGCACAATCTGTATCCCTTCAGCTCCAATTACCCAATATCTTACCCTATTTCTATCTCCTGATGGTCTCTGTTACCAATGAAATATTCCAAGTTTATTCACTAATGTCAGTTCATATCAGTGAGACCATACAGTATTTGTCCTTTTGTTTTTGGCTAATCTCTCTCAGCATAATGTCCTTAAGGTCCATCCATGTTGTTCCATACTTCATAACCTTATTCTGTCTTAAAGCTGCATAATAGTCCATCGTATGTATATCCCACAGTTTGTTTAGCCACCCGTCTGTTGATGGACATTTTGGCTGTTTCCATCTCTTGGTAATTGTAAATAATGCTGCTATAAACATTGGTGTGCAAATGTCTGTTTGTGTCCTTGCCCTCATGTCCTTTGAGTAGAGACAGCATACAGATGGGTCCTTTTTTTAATCCATTCTGCCAGTCTATGTCTTTTGATTGGGGAGTTTAATCCATTAACTTTTAGTGTTATTATTGCTTTGTGACCCAGCATATGGTCTATCTTTGAGAATGATCCATGAGCACTTGAGAAAAAGATTTATCCTGCTGTTGTGGTGTGTCATGTTCTATAAATGTCTGTTAAGTCTAGCTCATTTATTGTAATATTCAAATTCTCTGTTTCTTTATTGATCCTCTGTCTAGATGTTCTGTCCATTGATGAGAGTGGGAATTGAAGTCTCCAACTATTATGGTAGATGTGTCTATTTCTCTTTTCAGTGTTTGCCACATGTATTTTGGAGCATTCTGGTTCGGTGCATAAATATGTATGATTGTTATGTCTTCATGCTGAATTGTTACTTTTATTAGTACATAGTATCCTTCTATGTCTCTTTTAACTGTTTTATATTTGAAGTCTAATTTGTTGGATATTAGTATAACTACTCCTGCTCTTTTCTGGCTGTTATTTGCATGAAATATCTTTTCCCAACCTTTCACTGTCAACCTATGTTTATCTTTGGGGCTAAGATGTGTTTCCTGTAGACAGCATATAGATGGGTCCTGTTTCTTAATCCATTCTGCCAGTCTATGTCTTTTGATTGGGGATTTCAATCCATTAACATTTAGTGTTATTACTGCACGGGTAGTACTTTCTTCTACCATTTTGCCTTCTGGATTTTATATGTCATATCTAATTTTCCTTCTTTTTACCTTTGCTCTTAGTCTTCCTTTCTACACTCTTCTCCACACCTCTCTCTTCTGTCTTTTTGTATCTGTCTCTAGTGCTCCCTGGTGTTTCTTGCAGAGCTGGTCTCTTGGTCACAAATTCTCTCAGTAATTTTTTTGTCTGAAAATGTTTTAATTTCTCCCTCATTTTTGAAGGACATTTTTTCTGGATACAGAATTCTTGGTTGGCAGTTTTTCTCTTTTAATAATTTAAATACATCATCCCACTGTCTTCTTGCTTCCATGGTTTCTGCTGAGAAATCTATGCATAGTCTTATTGGGCTTCCCTTGTATGTGATGGATTGCTTTTCTCTTGCTGCTTTCAAGATTCTCTCTTTCTCTTTGACCTCTGTCATTCTGATTA
>PVIY010037460.1:0-24674 GCA_004026745.1 Myrmecophaga tridactyla
TTATTGTTTTATTTCTTTTTCTGATGTCTCTTTGTTTCTTTCTCTGAATCGATGCAAATGTTCTAAAAAATGATGAATATGCAACTATATGATAATATTAAGAATTACTGATTGTATATGTAGAATGGAATGATATATTAATGTTCTTTTGTTAAGTTTTTTAATTAATAAAAAGTTTAAAAAAAAAAAAAAAAAAAAGAAATACTGGTTGAATTAAAATAGCCCGAACTGGGCTCAAATCCAAGCTCTAATAACTAACTGCTGTGTGAGCTTGAGCAAGTCATTTAAATTCTCATGATCTCAGTGCCTTCGCCTGGAAATGGAATTGCACCTAATGAATTGATGCAATGATTGACTGATAGCATTTGTGACGGGCCAAGCCTGGTGTCCGGCACAGAGCAAGTGCAGAATGAGGTGGAACACCTGTCCTGTGACCTGGTGGCTTCTCCTAATAGAGTGCATTCTCTTCGAAATAGGCCGTGGCCACACCACTTGCCTGCCTCGCATGGCAAGGGTGCAAGACGAGGTGCCATCCGACCTGGGCCTCCCGAGAGCGCGTCTAAGTGCCTTCCATGCATGATCCCATTTAATCCACTAACTCTCCTGGAAAGCAGGATCGGTTATAACCTCAGCACACAGATGAGGAAGCAGAATCACAGAGCTGGTGCGTTCCTTGTCTCCGTCATGTGACAGGTAAGTGGGCTGCTGCCTTCGAGCTCTGACTCCTCAACAGTGTCCCCTCTGCTCCTCTGACCCATCCAGGCACCTCCCGGTTCTGCCGAACAGGACAATTATAAAGACTTCTGCAGGGAGCAGCTTACAATGCTTACATTCCTGTGTCCTTGACTGCTTATCTATTTAGGATAAATCCCAAACAGTGAAATCCTAGCAAAGGTTTGCGAGCATATTTTAAGCTCTTTGATATTAGTTGCCAAATTTCCCTCCTGAGCTTGTTGTGTTTTTTCACAATTTCCATTCTCATCAACAGAAAATGGTGTCCAGTGAACATTACTAAAGGCCATGCATTTTCCATTGAATATACTTTCCTTCATTTGTTATTTGACATTTATTTTTAATTCTGAGTATTATAAACAAGGCTTTTGCCAACGTTGTACTAAGATATTTTCTCTTTTGAAGCTTCCCTTCCTTTTGGATGTATTTCTTTGGTCAAAAATTCATGATTAATGTTTCAAATTATTTTATAGAAGGAGATAATTGCTCTTTTACTCATTCCCCAAATATCAACTGAAGAGCCACCAGAGATTGGCCACTGTTCTCGAGTCCTTGTCATTACAGGGCCCCAACTGGCAGTTCTTCCTGTGTGAAATGAGCTAACCCATTCACTGCCTTAAAAATTCCTCATCATCTCTCATGACTCAGCTCAAATGCTGTTGCCCCATGGAACACTGCCCTCCTCTCCTGGACACGGGAATTCTGGGTCGCGTTTCAGCCCTTCTCCCAGACTGTATGCTCATTTGGGATGGCAGAAATAGAGAGGATCACCTGCTATCAGCCACTGCCCTCCTGAATTTCTAGGTGAGGAGACAGATCAAAAGATACATTTTTCAGACGGTTCAGGCTAGTGACATCTTTATTTACTTTGAGCATCATTATTTTACATTTGCTGTATTTTACTTTCATTAATTACTTCATACCATTGAAATAAAATATGAATATTTCCTATAAAATCAATGAGCTAGTCTATAGCACTCTTTTGAAGACCTTATCTTCAACATCTGTATGTCTTCCCCGGAAACTTACATTAAGATGAATTGCTAGTAAGATGAGCATTCCCTTAGGGGAGGGTACCTTACTGTCTTCATTGCTAATACAAATACCATGCAATGGGGTGGCTTAAACAATGGGAAGTTTTTGACTCATGAGTTTGAGGCCAAGAAAAGTCCAAATCAATGTGCTGCTTTCTTCCAGAAGACTGGTCTTTTAGGGCTGGCCATCGGTTTTCCATGGTCCTGGGCTCCTGAGTCACATGACAATGCTCATGGTGGCCTCTCCTGGCCTCTCCCTTCTCATCTGCATTCCATTGCCTTTCATCTTCTGGCCGCTCCCTCTGTGACTTTTATCTCTCGGGGACCTTCCCTATAAGGCCTTCAGTAATAGGACTGACGATCCCAGGCCACGGCTTATCTGAGGTCACCTCATCAGAAGTTCCTGCCCACAATGGGTTCACACCCACTAACGCCCCTGTTTTTCTGGGGTGCATAGCTCCAAACCACCGTGGAGAGATCACACTTCATGACCTTCAAGCTGTGGTAGAGGTTCCTTGTCCAACGCAGCCCTCGGCTATTAGGGCTTCAATTGTGGCCAGCGTGGGCTGAGAGGCAGGGGACGCTCCGGGGGAGGGGTATAGCTCACGGATTGTTTGCTTCTGCTCCCTCCCTCATCCCAACAACACCATCCACGGCCGTCCTTGGGTGAAAAGCTCAGGCTTTCTCACTCATGCCACCATCTAGAAGACAGTGGGTGCATTTCTTACTTGATCTTATTCTCTCGCCATTTTGCTGGCAAGTCCTCATGATTACTTAATTAAGTGCTTTCTTGTCTTCTCAAATACACACCAAAGACTGTGAAGATTTCAAGGTATGGTAACTCTGAACAACACGTTACATTTCTCCATATACCAGTGTCCAATCAGGCTAGCTCTTGCCAGAACAGTTTAACTGGCTTCACAGGTACTGCTAATTTCAGCACTACTGAGTTGTTAAATATCCCATAATTGTGTGTTGGCTGAAGCATTCTGAGCTGTAATTTTCTTATCGTGCTCTCGAGCTGATCACCAGCTGCTCGCTACCCCAGAAGCCTCGTTTGTGAAGGGCCCTGTGCTGGCCTTGAAGTGAGGGCAGGAGGCCCACCAGGCACCACCCTGTGTCGCATCCATCGTCAGCACGTAACCCCTGCGTGGTGGCTTCCCCAGGCAGTGCGCATCCAGGCATGGGGCGGATTCTGAAGCCCCTGAAATGAATCGTTCTGGGGTAGAAGCAGGCCCTGCTCCAGGGAACAGGCAGAGCCTCGGCACGCACAGCCCCTGCGCCCCTGCAGCGATGCCGTAGCCTTGCGACCAGGAGGTCCGTGAGAGACCAGAGGGAGCCGTGCTGTCCTCCCGTGGGTCGGGGCTGATGGAGCTCAGGACAGGATCTGCAAGGTGCCCTCTGGACTGTGCCGGCTATCGCCCCTGTGCCCCAGGCGGGGAGGCGGCCTGAGGTGGGAGAAGCCGAGGCCCCGCTTCTCAGTGGGTCATCTGGTGACGGGTAGGCTGGTGGTCACCTGGGACGTGTGAGAAATGCACATTCCCAGGCTCCGCTCCAGCCTTATTGAACCAGAACTCATATTCCCACCCACTTCCCAGGGTCTTAGTTCGCCAGGGCTGCACCCCACACATCAGCACAGATTAGCTGGCTTGCACAACAAACCTTTTTCAGCTTCTGGGGGCTAGAAGTTCCAAATCAAGATGTCATCAGGCCCAGGGTTCCTCTCAGAGGGGAGAATCCAACACCTGCTTGTCCCCTGGCTTCAGGTGGGCAGTGGCCATCCCTGGGGTCCCTTGGCTTGGGGGGCATCACATAACCTCTGTCTCCATCGCATGACCACCTTCTGTCTTTGTTTCTGTCTGTCTCTGTCCAACTTTGCATAGCTTATCAGGACCCCCGTCATATCAGACGAGGCCCACCCCAACCCAGTTTGGCTTCATTCTTAGCTAACAGCATCTTCAAATATCCTGTTTACAGAGAAGGGTTTTCATTCACAGGGTGGGGTTTGGGACCTGAACGTGTCTTTGAGGGACAGAATTCATTCCCCATCGCCCAGTTCCCTGGCACGCCTGCTAGAGTTTGTGAAGCACTGGTCCAGGTTGTGACTGTAAACAGCCACTGCTCAACAGAACCGTTAGGAAGCTGTTTGTAAAGTTCTGTGCTTGGCGCCTGCCACCAAGGTTTGCTTTCCATTCCTCAGGGATGGGAGAAGTTTTCCAATATTTTTAAGTCCCATGCACAGCCAGGATTGAGAATTCTAGGCTAGGCTTAGATAGCTTATCAATTATTCCTTTAATTTTGATTTTTGAATATGCTAGATATTGATTCAGGTAGAGAAACAATATCTGAGTCAAGAAAAATTGGGGCCATTGAATGATGACTGAAAACGTACAGGGAAAAGTATTTATTACTTGCATCAAGCAAGGCACAAAATCGGCTGTGTGTCCTGGCATATGCAGGGAGCAAGGCTATTTAATGATGGTAAAATAAAACCAAACCAACAAATGTGACTCATCCTATTCCCAGTGCTGAGACCTGCCGAGTGGATAAATTTAATGTCACAGTGCTTTCAGGCACTGCTGGGGTTTACAACTATGATAAAATTTTGACATGAAATAAATTTTGATCCAGGTTCGGTTTTATTTGGCGGTTATAACTGATAGTGCATTCAAGTGCCTGGAATTATGCTGCAAACGGATTCTGTGGATTTCCTGGATTTGTATCTGGCTGTGTCATTGCCCGAGGTGACGGGGCATGGCACTCCCGGGAGGTGAGCCTCGCGCCGCTTGCTGCCCGCGTGCAACCCCGGGTGTGCAATCCTGCGGGCTCCTGTCCGAGAGGAGCTGGTCGCAGTCCCAGACACCGGTTTGTGGTTTAGAGCCCAAGAGTGGCATTCTAGGAGGTCCCGTATATTGTTTTCACCCCAGTTGGTTTTGTGCCTTTCATAATCATGACCACCCACATGGCTCATGAGCCTTCCCTGATGCTTGCTCCTGTGGGAAATCCGTCCTGGGAGACATCCCCATCCTCAAAAAGTTCACGGCTTATTTGGGGATACAAGCAATGCCCTTAAGGATCACCCACTAAGTCGGAATCAGGGCAGATTTGCTTTAGATTCAGGCAAAAGAGAGCTCACTAGTCAGTAATCACTTATTTTCCTGATCACAAGCTTCATTTTTTTTCCCTTTTAAACATGTATTTGATTTCATGATTAGGCAATAGATTCGCATGATCCAAAAGCCAAACTCAAAAGGATATATTGTGAAAAGTGTCCATCCAGCTGTTCTCTCTGAGCCCTGGCCTCCATCTCCGGAGACCCCCCACTGTTATCGACCCTGGAGATGCTTCCTCAGATAGCCATTGGGAAATCGAGACCTGGAGCCCTACCAAGCTCACCCAGCCATGTGCGTGTCCTGAGAGAGAGTAACTCGTGTCCGTGGTTGCAGGCAGAGGCCACACACATCCCCCACGGTCCTCAGGGGCCACTGCCCTCGCCCGTGGGTCCCTGCAACCCTTCCAGCTCATGTCTTCTCCCTACTCCTTCAGCTCTTTTGCAGCCAGACTTCCAAGTAACATAAGAAGTGATCAAAATGGTGCCTTCTTTGTGTAACACTGGGAGTATGGTACATCTACTTTTATGCACTACGCTTTTCAATACATCCTTTGTTCATTTATTTATTTGTTGGGCATTGATTATGTCCAGTCCCTGTTCTAGAAACTGGGGGGATGTAATTAATGAAGTAACAGAGATGCCTGCTCATGACTCAAAGGAAACAGGCAGTAAATAAGTAAAATATTAAATAGTCCATAAAAATCAATAAACGGAGAGGAGTAAAGGAATGGTAGATGAACAAATATGTGAATGCATGCTATTCATTGTGTCCAATTCCTTTTGCTTGTAGGGACTTTACCCCTTTTGGAATGATGGACGGTCTCCCATAATGTCCACGTAAGACTGATTGTGGAGAGGCGGAGGGGAAGCCTCAGCCCAACAGCTTGTTAACTTAATCCAAGTAGAGCTTCTGCAAGACTGTCTTTCCGTCCTGTTAGGATACAACGATAAGATCTCACCTTCTGCTGGGATGCCCAAGGTCATGTGGCCTTTTCCTCATCAGCTCAGTTAGCAGAGGGACAAAGGTTACGGGCCATGAGGCAGGGGTGGAGTTGGGGCAGGGTGGGTTTCTCAGGCTCCACGGGCAGCTGAGCCGAGCTGACCACACAGCCGTATCTGTCAGATCCTACCTCCGAAGGGAAGGGGGCAAGTCCAGCGAGGGACTTCAACCTTGGTTAGATGGAAGGCAGGGCCAAACCCACTCAGGTCTAAGGAAAACAAGAGGACCCAACTGTGGCTGGCCGCAGGGTGCTGGCCTGGGCTCTGCTCTGCTCTGCTTGACCGGCTGCTCTGAGCTGTCTTGAGCGTCCAGTTGAGCAGTCTTGGGCCTATGAGTGTCCACTGTGGCCAGAAATTCATTGAAATCTAGGGTAAGGGCAGAAATTCAAGGAATCTTGTTTAGAAGCAAATGTGGCTTGGCGGAAAGCCTTCAAACAAAGGGAAATTTCAAAATTGAGGTGAAGTGTGAGTTGGGACTGCTACTAGAATGTGGGTATCACTCACCTGTCCTGGTCTGATGGACCACCCAGAGCACCCCCATGGACCGGCCACCCTGGAGGCCAGTCCCACAGCCAGCCCAGCTGCCCAAGGAGCCCAGCTGCTCCTTGCTTTTGTGTTGGAGGATTAGTGAAATCCACGATATCTGAAAATTAATTCTGGATTAGTCAAAATAAATAATAAATGTTAGCAAACCCAAATATTTCTAGACAGTTTGGGACAAATGAAGTGAAAAATATACATTTTTATTTTATAGGTTAATTTCAGTTGGCAAGTTCTGACACCTTGCAAGCCTGGCTTACACCCTCTGCATTTAACTGCATCTCTACATTTCTGGAGGCCACACTACGTGGGTTGATGGAAATGCTCCCTCCCTGCTCAGAGTGGGGCTCTGACTTTTCATGGGTGGGAGTTAGCAAGGAGAGCTGTTGAGGATAGGATCACCCACCCCACAAAACGCATCTTAAAGTCAGCCCCTGGTCCTGCTGGTGGAGATCCATTGATAAATAGGATCTTTGTATGTGTTATTAGTTAAGGTGTAAGCAAATGGAATGAGGGTGGGCCTTATTCCAAAAGGGGTAAAGTCCTTATAAGCAAAAGAAATTGGACACAGAAGTAGAAGCCTGAAGTAGAAGCCAGGGAAAGCGAGCGCCATGTGGCAGAGGCGTGCCATCACCAGAGGGCCACGGAGTCAGAGAAGGACAGCCTTGCCAGCACACTGAATCTGGACTTCTAGCCTCTAAGTCTTTGAACAAACAAATTCCTGCTGTGTAGCAAACCAGCATGTGTGCTTCCTGCATCAGCCCTGGCACACTCAGAGAGCTGTTGTGTTAGCTTTGAGTCCTGACCACGTTAGCTTTGAGTCCTGACCACGTTAGCTTTGAGGCCTGACTTTCCCAAGACTCATCAAGGACACCAGGTCGCTGGCTTCAGTGTCCTGAGCCTCAGTGGTCTTGCCTGTGAGGCTGGAATGAGATGAAGTGGGCAGCACTGGTCACAGCATCCAGCAGAGGGTGGGTAAGGCATTATAATCAGTGGCCATTGGGGTACACATATGTCAGGCTGGAGAGACAAAGTTCCCTTAAAGATTTTTAGTTACCTGTTGAGAACAACTCCGATGCTGAATTCAAAGTGTGCCCAAACTGGAGAGGTTTTTTGCAATGAAATGAGGTGTTTCTTTCAAATTGTTCCTCAGATAGCCATTGGAAAATCGAGACCTGGAGCCCTACCAAGCTCACCCAGCCATGTGCGTGTCCTGAGAGAGAGTAGCTCGTGTCTGTGGTTGCAGGCAGAGGCCACACACATCCCCCAGGGTCCTCAGGGGCCACTGCCCTCGCCCGTGGGTCCCTGCAACCCTTCCAGCTCATGTCTTCTCCCTACTCCTTCAGCTCTTTTGCAGCCAGACTTCCAAGTAACATCCAAACACTCTATCAGTAACTGTTTGGTAAGTGCTTACTAATTGCCAGGCATGCTGGCATTCTTCACATCCCTGGGATAGATTTTCTCACTCTCTGCCTCCTCTTAGCACAAAGCCAAAAACAGACTTGGATTAAGAAATATGCCAATGGATACTGAAGAAGGGAGTGGTGTGGTGAGAGAAATCTGCAGCCTGTTTGCTGAGCCCCTGGCCATGTGTCCTTCTGAGTTCTCATCCCCTAAAGACCCACTGGCACTCTGTGCACCGGGAAGTGTCGTGGCTCCCTTTCTTCTCACACTTGTGGCTTCCTCACACTTGCCATGCTGGCCTGTGGCACTCCCTGTGCTTTCCTTAAGTTTATTTATATTTCTCAGAAACCTTACTTTGGAAGAGCTCTTAGAGGTTGTTGTAGTTTGCAAGCTACTGGAATACGATATACCAGAAACAGAATGGTTTTTATAAGACAGAATTTATTAAGTTGTAAGTTTACAGTTCTAAAGCCATGAAAGTGTCCAAATTAAAGCAAGTCTATAAAAATGTCCAAAGTAAGGTACCAACAAGAGGTTACCTTCACTCAAGAAAGGCCAGTGAATTTCAGGGTTTCTCCTTCAACTGTAAAGGCACCTGGTGAACATGGCAATGTCTGCTAGCTTTCTCTCCAAGCTTCTTATTTCATGAGCCCCCCCCCGCCCCAGGGGCATTTTCCTTCTTCATCACTAAAGGTCTCTGGCTGGGTGGACTCTCGTGGCTCTGTGGCTCTCATGGATCTTGTGGCTCTCTCCAAAATGCCTCTTTTAAAGGAGTTCAGTAAACTAATCAAGACCCACTGGAATGGGTGGTGGCGCATTATGGGTGGTGCCACATGTCCCTCTAATCCAAGGTTAATACTCACAATTGGGCATGCCACATCTCCATGAAGATAACCTAATCAAGGTCCCAACCTACAGTGCTGAATAGGGATTAAAAGAAATTGCTGCCTCCATGATAGATCACGATTAAAACATGGCTTTTCTAGGGTGCATAATCCTTTCAAACTGGCACAGAGGTTATTTACATATCATTCCATCTAATATGTGGTTCCCTCTAATCAGCCTCCACAGGCAATGATCTCCGATCTCAAGTGATGGCAGGAATCTCAGTGTTAACAAGAAACAACTTGACTGTTGGTGAGAAAACGATTCCTTAGATTAGGTGGACAAATGTTTTCCTGTCATTTCCACCCATTGGTCAATTGGATCTGAAGAATAGGTCAATGTATTTTCCAGATGGTAGCCTTCTGGGTTTTTGAAATCAGATCTTAAAGCTTCCCAAGTTGTTTCCTTCCTAAGCTCCAACTCTGGGTCATTTCAAACATTCCTCACAGGAAAGAGTTCTGACCACTCCAGTTGATGCAGGATTAGCACGACAGGGAAATAGATCCTATGTTCACACTGGGACCCAGGACTTCAGTGGATGCTATGTCAAATAAATAAATTCATCTGGTCAGACTTGTTCTTAGTAAACCCCTGTATTCCTATTTATAAGAAGTTAAAGCTCAGACTTTGAAAGATTCTATTGCAGAATTGTGCTCAGAATCAACGTTACCTCACACATCTGACTATTCAGTAGCACCAACTTTCCCTTTTTTTAACACTGCAGCATTTGCTTCCTTCAGTGTTCTAGCAGCTTCTGTGTCATGCATGTCTCCTCAAGAATGCGTAACAATGGTAAGGAAAATTTTCTCTCTTGGCAGATGTGATTCTGCCAAGTCAGAAGGGAATTCATCAAGAAGAGCTGAGTCTCCCGATCATGCCAGTTCTCCTTTTGGGCTTCTAGCGCTTCCAAGCCATATTTGCTTCCCATCCTCTCATCCACTGCTGGGTTTTTGGATCAGGGAAGCCAGGCTTCAAATATCAGTGCTAACTCCTGGATCCTAGGGCCCTCACTTAACCCGGGGTGGCTCAGCTTCTTCCTTTGTAAAATGGAGATGGTGAGGTCTACCTGTGGTTCTTGGAGGGCTTTAGAGGAGCCAACCCTGTAGGGTGTTCCTTGGATCTGCATGAAGCAACCTTCAGGCAGTGTCCTCCCTCTCCTTTAGTAGAGTTTATCGTTGTGGGCCAGGTTCACAAACTGTTCTCCATGCCTCTGTTCCCACTGCCCCTTGGTCCAGTCCCCCTTGTCCACCTCCTGAAATCCTATTTATCTGTCTGTGTCCTGCCAAGATAAGAACTCTTCCGGAAAACTTCGTGCTAGTCCCCAGTACACAGGGTAACATTTGCCAAGCATGACCATCATGCTTATTCAGTCGGCTCTTGTTGGGTGCCCTTACAACATTGAGTAGTTACTTGTCACATAACATTTTTTTGTATGCTGTATGGCAGGGTCACATTTCAGTATTTTTCCATGGGACTATCCCATTATTGCAGCACCATTTGTTGAATTTTTGTTTGGTTGGTTTTTGTTTTTTTGGGGGGAAGTGCATGGGCTGGAAATTGAACCCCACATAACATTTTAAAATCAGCTTTTCAGTTTCTGTTTTATTTTGTTCAGCGAGTGCGGCATTTCCCTCACTAGAATGGAGTACAAGAGCCAGCTTTCCCTCCCCACTACCACCCCACACCAATCACAGTACCTGGGGCCAGAAAGATGCTCAAGAGATAGAGGTGGGAAATGAAGATGCTTCAGGAACACAGGTGGGGATGAAGGTTCCAGAGATACAGATGGGGGATGACATTGCTCCAGAGATGCAAGTAGGGGTGAAGATGTTCAGGGATACAAGTGGGAAAATGAGAAGAAA
This sequence comes from Myrmecophaga tridactyla, assembly GCA_004026745.1. Lineage (NCBI taxonomy): Eukaryota > Metazoa > Chordata > Mammalia > Pilosa > Myrmecophagidae > Myrmecophaga > Myrmecophaga tridactyla. Next base: position 10,569 of record PVIY010037460.1, read on the forward strand.
GAAGCAAAATCTGCAGGTCCCATATCCTCGCTGAGATGACAAAAGTTTTTTTTTATCTATCCAATATATTTTAGCCTTTCTTTCCCCTATTTTTTTCTATACCCCTTACCACTCCTTTTCATTGATCACTAGCATTTCAATCAACTAAATTTATTTTAAAATTTGTTCCCCCTATTATTTATTTATTTGTAATCTATATGTTTTACTCATCTGTCCATACTGTAGATAAAAGGAGCGTCAGACACAAGGTTTTCAAAATCACACAGTCACGTTGTGAAAGCTGTATCATTATACAATCATCTTTAAGAAACATGGCTACTAGAACACAGCTATACATTTTCAGGCACTTCCCTCTAGCCTCTCCAATATACCTTAACTAAAAAGGTGATATCTATACAATGCGTAAGAATAACCTCCAGGATAACCTCTCAACTCTGTTTGGAATCTCTCAGCTATTGACACTTAATTTTGTCTCATTTCTCTCTTTACCCTTTTGGTTGAGAAGGTTTTCTCAATCCCTTGATGCTGAGTCCCAGCTTATTCTAGGATTTCTGTCCCACATTGCCAGGAAGGTCCACACCCCTGGGAGTCATGTCCCACGTAGACAGGGGGAGGGTGGTAAGTTTACTTGTCATGTTGGCTGAAAGAGAGGCCACATCTGAGCAACAAAAGAGATTCTCTGGGGGTGACTCTTAGGCCTAATTTTAAGTAGGCTTAGCCTATTCTTTATGAGGATAAGTTTCATATGAACAAACCCCAAGATTGAGGGTTTGGCCTATTGGTTTGGTTGTCCCCACTGCTTGTGAGAATATCAGGAATTCTCCACATGGGGAAGTTGAATTTTCCCCCTTCCTCACCATTCCCACTAGGGGACTTTGCAAATACTTTTTTATTCACTGTTCAAATCACTCTGGGATTTTTTCGGGGCATCACTCTGGATAAACCTACAAAAATCTCATGCCCTACTCAAGGTTCCATGTGCTTATGGTGTTCAATTAAACTGTCCATGTAAGTTATATTAGGAAATACATTAGTCAAAATATAAATTTTGCACCAAATAAACATTTTTTGCTTTAGTCTCATGCATAAGTTAAAGTTTCAAAATATGAATTACCACCTATTTTCAACACCCTGCAATATTGACATTCCTTTGTTCTTTCTCATGCAAAACATTTTTTAATTTGTACATTTAATCACTATCATTGTACACTCTAGGCATTCCTAGATTATACCATCTCAGTCTTTATCATCTATATTTCCTCCTAATTTCATTTGTGCCCCCAGGCCTCTTCCCTCCATCATTCTCACATTCAGCTTCATTCAGTGTTCTAACATTATTGTAGTACAGTTAGGTAATATTGTGCTCTCCATTTCTGAATTTTTACAGTCAGTCCTGCTGCACGATCTGTATCCCTTCAGCTCCAATTACCCAATATCTACCCTATTTCTATCTCCTGATGGTCTCTGTTCTTAACTGAAATTCTCCAAGTTCATTCACTAATGTTAGTTCATGTCAGTGAGACCATACAGTATTTGTGCTTTTATATCTGGCTAATCTCACTCACCATAATGTCCTTAAGGTCCATCCATGTTGTTGCATACTTCATGACTTTATTCTATCTTACAGCTGCATAGTATTCCATCATATGTATGTACCACAAGCTTGTTTAGCCACTCGTCTGTTGATGGACATTTGGGCTGTTTCCATCTCTTGGCAATTGTAAATAGTGTTGCTGTAAACATCGGTGTGCAAATGTCCATTTGTGTCTTTGCTCCCATGTCCTCTGAGTAGATATACCTAGCAGTGGTTTTGCCAGGTCATATGGCAGTTCTATACTTAGCTGCTAGAGGAGCCGCCAAACTGCCTTCCACAGTGGTTGCACCATTTGACATTCCCACCAACAGTGGATAAGTGTGCCTCTTTCACATCCTCTCCAGCACTTGTCATTTTCTGTTGTATTGATAATGGCCATTCTGGTGGGTGTGAGATGATATCTCATTGTGATTTTGATTTGCATTTCCCCAATAGCCAGGGAAGTTGAGCGTCTTTTCATGTGCCTTTTAGCTATTTGTATTTCCTCTTCTGAGAAGTGTCTGTTCATGTCTTTTGCCTATTTTGTAATTGGGTTGTTTGTCTTTTTGTTGTTGAGTTGAACATTCTCTTTATATATTCTGGATACTAGACCCTTATCTGATATATTGTTTCCAAATATTGTCTCCCATTGACAGAGTTGTCACAAAAGCTCTGTGAGGTTATAGACTTTCTTCAAGTTTCTCCTAGTCCAGTGTTAGCCATAGAGTAGGGTTAATAAGTATTTGCTGATTAGTTGTTTGTATTAGGGATGAATTGTCACATTAGTTCAAACCACTCCTTTCTCCATAGGCATATGGTAGGATAAGGTTTTTTAAAATAATACCATACAGAAATAAAAGCTATGAAGGTGGGGCAGGAGAGAGCCTCACCATTTTTCTCTTGCATTTTTGATGTATAAAACAATTGTAGTAAATATCTGGCATGCATCACTGCTGGCAGTTCTTAGAAATTCAATTTTGGTGTCAGAAGCAGTTTAGAAAAGACCTTTTGAATGAATTGTGTTGGCAACAAAAGAATATTTCTGTTTCAATATATGGACAATGCTAGGACATCAGCAGGAGATCCAACAGCCCTAATGACCAACTGTACCTGGGCTGATGTGAGATTTCTCACTCAAGTCCATGCTGTGGTCTTTCCCTAGTTTCATTAACCATGGGACCTTGGATGCTTGCTCCTTCTGACGCAGAAAGGTGACCCTGCATGCCTGCATTAGCCACTCTTTCCTCCCCTACTTCCTGCATCCCCTTTCAGAGGCCCTAGAGATGAATCCGAAATGTGGTTGTTTCTCTCTAGGACCAATTCTCATGAGACCTCTGCACTGCTAAAGTGATGTACTGAGTTGAGAATATCTACCACTTATTGACACCATTCATAACATAATACCTTGCCAGTGTGCCACTGGTGTAGGTTTCTATTCTCCAAATACCTGGGTGAAGCAAGTTACTGCTGAGTATATTCTCACATTAAATATATATATATAGTGTTAGAGTCAGCAGAAACTTCCACAGTCAAAATCCATGTCCTCTCAACCTGGTACAAGTTGAGTTACGGTCATTAATGCCTCGACATGCTGATGCCGGGGGAAGTGGGAAAAGAGGTGGAGACTGAGAAAACACCTGTTTTCTCTGAATTTACACAAACTTTGCTGTTCTCACTTTCCAGATTTAATCCACTGAGGGAAAAAGGAACTTCCATTGTTAAAAAACAAAGAATAGATGTGATGAACATTTTTGTCCCATGGAATCTAGTTGTCTGATTTCCACTGTAACAGAATACCATTCGTGAGCATCCCCAAGAGGGTCATCAGCAGATGTGGGTGGGTTGGGGAAAGCGGGGTGAGACTATGCTTTCGCACCAACAGAACCCTGCCGCCTCCTGGTCTACCAACCACCAGTCCAGTGCATCCAGGCAGAGGTTGTAGTTAGAAGAAACACGGCAGGGAGTACATCCTGGGCTGCTAGTCAGCTCTTCGGTCATCTTAACAAAGGGGGAAAATCTTGAAAGTTGCTGGAGAGAGCAGGTGAGAAGAAATGCCCCTACCCCTTAAGGCCCTAGGGTTGTGCTTGATTCATCTTGGGGCTGTCAGCCCCGAACACAATGCCTAGCCCATGGACGTGGCTTATGGAAGTGCTGATCTCTGGGTATGGGGAAGAGAAATTCTTCAAATGGGTTCAAAGAGTAGAAAAATCGTGCTGAATTCCTGAGCAATACATGGCCCAGGGAGGTCTCTACATTGCTACTCCTGATGGGAGGACCTTGATGCAAGGTCCCATTTAAATGACCAGAGAAACAACTCTGTCTGGGGAGATCTGAATCGGGGGCTGCAACATGGAGAGGAGACACCCTTCCATAAGAAATCCCCGGGAATTGCAGTGGAAAGCAGAGCACATCAGACAGAAGGAAGGTGAAAGCTGATGGTGTCAATAGCAGAGACCCTTACCTAAAGCCCGACAAAGCTCACAGATTCTGGAAGCTCTGGTGGGCCATGGCATGTGCAGGCATGCCATTGCCCACTCCTGCCATGTGGCTTCTTTCATCATATGTGGGGCACATCCCTGAGAAAAATAAGGTCACCAGAGAGAGCCAGTGATGTTGCAAGTCATAAGGATGGGACCACCGTGACAAATCAGGAAGCATCTTGCTGTGAAAATCTTTTATTGCTAAAAATAAAATATGTTGGAATATTTATGGTTCTCAACGAGATTCTAGAGGTCAGTGTATCTGTGGAAATGGAGCAAGCCATCATCAAGGGGAAAGCATTGAAATATTGCATAGGTTTAAAAGTCATAATTTTGCAACTAAAATGAAAACAGAAGCAGTGAATGGCAGACTAGATGTAGATGAAAATTCAGTTTACAATGGAGAAGACCAGCTTGAGATTTTGTCTTGGTTTACCAGACTGCCATGACAAATACCTCACAATGGGTTGACTTAACAGGAATTTATTGGCTCATGGTTTCAGAAGCTAGAAGGTTTGCCTCCTTCTGGGGTCCCTAGCATTCTGGCTGACCAGCAGTCTTTGGAGCTCCTTGGCTTTCCCATCACATGGTGAGATTCTCTCCTTTCTCTTCCAGGTACCTACTGATTTCTAGTTTCTGGCCTCTTCTGTGGCTTTCTCTCCTATGTCTGAATTTCTTCTGATGGCCTCCAATAATTCAGAGTAAGACCCAGCCTCATCTAGTGGGACCACACCTTAATGAAAAATAGCATCTTCAAAGTATCCTATTTACAGTGGCTCCACACTCCAGGAAAGCAGGCTAATAGAAAGAGCATGTCTAAATTGGTGTGCAAAACTCAGTCAACCACAGACATTTAGCCACAACTCAAAAAATAAAGAAGTGAAAATGTGAAAGAAATGGCATGAAGCTGCAAGGGGCAAATGTAGAAGATGTAATGTGCCGTGTCAGGAATCCCAAGGCTGAAGGACACAAACAGGCTGTTGCAGAGAGACAAGTCCGGACAAAGGACAGACTCAGCAGGAGCTGCCAGCTGGACGTGGGGAATGCTGAGGCCCTGCAGCTGTGTCGTCAGGTACTCCTGAGGAAAAGGTGACGTGGTGACAAGGATGAGCCTGAAACCGAGGAGGGAAGCAGATCCAGGGGTGAGATCGGCCTTGAGCCACCCAGCGCGGTTGAGTGTTTGTCAACCATTCCCTCCTTGGAAGGAGGGCTTCCTTGCTAAAAAGACTCCCTTATTAGATGTTTAGCAGCGGTTAAACCGTCCATGCATCTGACTACTCTCCACCCCCTGCAGCTGCACCATCAGCCCGAGTCCCTGGTGGGCCGGATCCAGTGGTCCCGTTCCCTGCACGCACACCTGGCTCACCAGCTGCTCCTGGGGATCTGTACGAAGTTACAGACTCGGTGGTCATAACCGGGTGTTGTGAACAATGTCAGGCATTGGCACTACCGGTGGTCTCTAGGCTCCTCCCAGTGAATAATAGCATTTCCAAGTCCTTTTCCCTGCAGAAACCTGCCTTTATTGTGTGGATCCAGACCTTGGTGAAATACAGGGAGCCCTGGAATTGGATCTCCTGACCCACTTTAGAGGCTCTAGAAAGACTGAGCAGGCGAGTCCATGAGCACAGCCCTTAGCATGGGAGGCTCCGGCTGGAGGAATTGTGATCACTTCAACATCCTTGGCAAAGAGGCTTTCTATGTAGACGGAAGAGGAAAACGCATCAATTTAATTAATGTGCGGGAGCCTTCTGGCCAGCATGGAGGCAGCTGCTCTGGCAGTGAATCCTGCAGTTTGGAGCTCACATTCTCAGATGGGGAGGGTGAACCCAAAACAGAACCCTAGATACACCTGCGGCAAAGGCAACTTCAGCTAGGGGAGAGAGCTAGGAGCACAGTGGGAGAGGGAGTGGGGTAAAGGGGGGCGATGGTGGGGTGCTCTCTGGGGAGATGGCATTTCAGTTGAGACCCAAGTGGGCAGGAGGGGTCAGCCACTGCCACCTGTGAGGGAACAGCATGCCCAAAGATGCTGCCACAGCAGCGAGCCCTGTGGCAAAAGCCCAGTGAGTAACGGGGAGAGGGGTTGCCTCCCTCTGAGCGTCAGCTGGGGAGTGGGGATTGGAAGCCTCATGGTTACGGTCTCACAGAAGCTGGTCTCTCCTACTCCAGCTTTAAAATATCTCAAATTTGCATGTTCATGGCACCCATGTAGGTACAATGGCTGTGGCCATCTGCTTTTGCATCTCTAGGGGCTTGCCACCCAGTAGGGACTTCATGTGTTCCTGGAGTGGTGGCACACCCATGCAGACCTTTGACTTCTCCCCCAATGGGCTCTAAGCTGACCAGCATCCTGCTTTGCAAAGATGCAAGACTTCAGGGCTAAACCCAGCCAAGGAAGGCCTGACCAGAGATGAGCTCTGGGTCTCTTCTAAAAATTTCAAATGGGCCCTGAAGTCCTGGGAAGCATTCCAAGTGCTACCACCCAGCTGGAAGCTTGGATCCAGACCAGCCTTGCCTGCTCAGAGGCTGGAACCACACAACAGGATTTTTCTTAAGTCAGCAGCTTTTACATGAATCCTTCCTGGCTGTGATATTTGAAGAAGCATGGGATTTTCAGGCTGGAAGCATTGGAAGAGAAAATCTTGTCAGACAGCTCACTTTGTGATTACAGAATGGGGTTCTGAGAGTTCTGGCAAGTTTTTGCAGGTCATTTGGCTACTTGCTGGTGAAACCTCATCTCCTGGTTTCTGGGCATCTGGAGGCCTCCATCCTACCCCCACTACCCCTGTGCATTAAACAGACTGTGAGCAGAAATACAGGCAGACTCTAACGCACCTAAAACCCATAGACTGTTTTCTTATTAAGGAGGTTAATTGCTTTCTCTTGCAGAAAGATGATTTCCCATGGATTACCAGGCAAGTCATTATAATTGGGGTGTTCCTTTCTATTATCCCACAAAATTAAATGAAACAGCAAAAGGGAATTAACCGAGCTTGTCTCCAGTCCCCATGACTGAACTTGGTTCCTGCCTTATTTCCTAGCAGAGGCTGAGGGTCCAAGACGAGGAAGTGTCAGCACAGGTGAGCCTTAAAGGGGAAATGATGAAACAGAGAAATGTGCGTTGGGCAGCTTCACTCAAAGCCTCTCATCAAAGTGGCCTGAGATTGTATTTCCCTTTTTAGAGTAAAGGGAGCCACCCCGCCCTCCTCCCACGCTTGCTGGATGCTCTCCTGTGTCTAAGGGGTCATGGGAATGGGGGAGGGAACCAGGCGGGTACCGGTGAGCCGCGGGCACCTGCGGCTCATGAGCCTCAGCATCCACAGAGGCTCGTGGCTACGGCTCTGTGGGAGGTAGCAGGACCAGGAGAGGTGCAGGGCTGGCTCTGGGGTGCAGCTGGGTGGGGGCTGATGCTCCCTCCTGAAAAGGGGTGCCATGGCCCAGGGCAGCGCCTGACCTCAGCAGGCAGAGCTCCTCGGGCATGCTTAGGGAAGGAGGGAGCTGCCACGGCCTAAGTGGGGGATCTGACCGCATCTCTTGGGAAGAGGCTGGTCCTGGCTCAGAGAGAGCTACGGTTATGGTTTGCTGGTATTTCTCATATTTTCACAGCATTAGTTCTTCTCTTTCTCTCTCTATTTTACTTTCACTCTCATTTTGTATGCCAATTTTTTTTATTTCAAATATGTTTCATCTGCAGAAAGGTTGGAAGAACAGTGCAATGCTCCGTCCTCCACCTGCATGCACCAACTCGGAATATTTTACTAGATTAGAGTCCTCTCCCTCACTTACTCTTTCCCTAAATGTGAGTGTGTAGATGCATGCATACGTCATTTTAATTTTATTTATATTTTATTTTTTATGTTATATTTATTTCATTTTTCTCCTAAAAACAACCATGTTCTCCACATAACCCCAGTACCACTACCCCATTCAAGCACTTAAATCTTTACATAATAATAGTATCTAAAATACAGTCTGTATTCATATTTGCCTAATTGTTTCCATAATGTATTTGTAGCTACTTTTTAATAAAATTCACCATCCTGTTAAGGTCAGGTCTGCATGCAGTTGTCATGTCTTTGAGTTTCCTTTAGAATTCCCCTCTGCACTGGTTTGAAACTATTGTAATACTCCAGAAATCCATGTTCTTTAATCCTCATTCAATATTTTTGGGTGGGATTTTTTTCTTTTTTTACATGGGCAGGCACCAGGAATCGAACCCAGGTCCTCTGGCATGGCAGGCAAGCATTCTTGCCTGTTGAGCCATGGTGGCCTGCCATGGGTGGGATTTTTTAGATTAAGTTGTTTCCATGGATATGTGTCTCCACCCGTTCAAGGTGGGGCTGCTTACTGGAGCCCTCTAAGAGGAAGCTATCTTGGAAAAAGCTTCAAGGCTGACACAGACAGAGACATTTGGAGATGCAGAAAGAAAACATCCCCAGGAAGCTGTTTTGAGACCAGAAGCCAAAATACCAGCACACGCCTTCCCAGATCGGCCTTTCTTGAATCAAGGTAACTTTCCCTGAACTTCAGAACAATTAAGTTGTAACTTAATAAATTCCCTTTAAAAAAGTCAACCATTTTTAGTGTATTGCATTTCTGACAGTTTTAGCAAACTAAAATACCCGCCTTGGACATTTTCCATAATTTTTTACTGGTTGGTTTGTTTTTGGGGGGACTCTGATTTTGATGAATTTTTGAAGAGCGCAGGGCAGTGTTCTCGTAGAATGCCCCATATTCTGCATTCGTTCAATTATTTTATCTCAAGTGGATCCAGGTTTCACAGTCTGTGGGAATCCTGGCCAGGATGTTGGGTCCCACTGAGGCCGCAGCTCAGGAAGCCCACGTTTCAGCAGCTCCCAGCACTGGTGGTTCTCACTGTGGTCACTTGGTTTAGGGGGTGTCCACCAGGGGTCCCAGTGTGAAAGGGACCTTTGCTGCCATTTGAAATTAGTAGTAAGTCATCAGAGGGCGACCAAATGCAACTTTACTCATTAGCTTCGGCATCCACCGATGATTCTTGCTGGAATCAATTATAATGCCAGGTACTGCAAATGGTGACTTTCTAATTCTGTCCTTCATTTTCCATTCACTAGTTGGCATTTTTCTAAAAAGGAAATTCCTCATCATTCCAGTGTAACTATGGACTAACAGATTCCTTCTTAAGCAGTTACAATGTTGCTGTCATTCTTTCTGATGCTCAAATAACCCCCTTCCAGCCACTGCCCCGCCTTCTGTCCTGGAGTCCATCGCACCCACCTCTGCTTCCCTGCCCTGAGGGTGGACGGGCCTGCCTCTCTGTGGGGAATGGCCACGATGCCCAGACACTGCTCCATCTGCACGGGTGTGTGCCACTGCCCCACCTGCACGGGTGTGTGCCGCTGCCCCACCTGCATGGGTGTGTGCCACTGCTCCCCCTGCACGGGTGTGTGCCACTGCCCCACCTGCACGGGTGTGTGCCGCTGCCCCACCTGCACGGGTGTGTGCCGCTGCCCCACCTTCACGGGTGTGTGCCGCTGCCCCACCTGCACGGGTGTGTGCCGCTGCTCCCCCTGCACGGGTGTGTGCCGCTGCTCCCCCTGCACGGGGGTGTGCCGCTGCTCCCCCTGCACGCTCGCATTGCATGTTTCCCACCACAGCCCCACACCCCACCTGCGTCACCACATCGACGCATTGTCCCCGTTTTGCTTCCCCACAGAGTAATTCCAGCTCCTCTACGCTGACTCACCCCCGAGAACAAACCTCCCAGGTGAAGTTCAAGACCTCGCAGCTCTCTGGAGAAGAGGTCCCACTGAGCACGCATGGTCAGGTTCCTGTGTTCAAGGTGCCAGAATTACTTATTTCACCTCTACTGTCCTGTTACCAACTTGAGGGAGTGAGGCTCACTTGCTCCTGTCTGCAGCCAAGTTTAGTGTGTTCTGTACTTGTCGATGCCGTGTACTTCATAGTCTATGCGATGTTAGCATGATTCAGAAGTCAGAATTATGAACAAAGAAACTACTCTCAAATAAGTGCCGCTCTTGCCCCTATCCCACCAACCGTTTCTGAAAAGCCACTGTCTTTTGTTTGTGGTTCATTTTTCCTGCGTTTCTTTTCATGAATAACTAAGTAAATGCATTCCGATCCCCACCCCCACCCCCAGACTAAAGCTGGCACACTCTTTTCACTCATGTGGACCTGGAGATTTTCACTTAGAGCATATGCTGGAAATCACACAGGTAGGTGCACTGAGCTTTGCTCACTCCCAGACCGAGACACCCCCATGTGTCCCCTCCACGGCCCCCTGTTGGCCATGTCCAGTGTCTCTAACAAACAAGGCCGCAGGGAGTTGTGTGCTGCTTGGCATTTCCCTATGGAGCCTGGTGATTTTACATATCAACTGTACATCCTGCTACTTCAGTGAATTATAACACTGATTTAGTTTCATTATCTATTACCTTTTTTTTCTGTTCAAGTACTCTATCATTTCTTATGAAAATAGAAATAGTATCATTAATTTTCTCTACTAATTATATTTAAAATTGTTTTCCCTTGCCTAATTGCTTTGGTTAATACCAATATGATGTGAAGTCGAATTGGAAATGATGGGAACCCAGGGTTCTTCTAGGCTTAGCAAAATGCTTTTAGTGGTCACCCATTAGATTTGTGTTGTTTTATTTGTCGAGTAAGTGATCATCAACTCATGTTTTGTGGAGGGCATTATCAGGAATGAATGGTTTTGCATTTTGTCAAAACTTTAGCATCTATGGAGATTGCTATATAATTTTTATCTTTAGATTTGTGAATATGGAAAATTATATTAATACACTGTATGATTTGTAATCATCGTTGCATTATTGGACTAAATCTCACATACCAAAAATATGCTTATTATTTTTTCCTTAACAGGGAATTTGATTCTTTTTGCTAATATTTTATGAAATTAATCTTTCATCTTCTTGTGCTGGTATTGACGGGTTTTCAATATCAATGCTGTATTTCTTTTATAAAGATAATTTAAAAAGTTTTAATTTTTATACTTTTTCTTTTTTATATCTGTTAATAGAATTCTCCCAAGAAACCATCATAAGCCTAGTAATTTTTTGTTTGTGGTTGTTTTTGATAAGTTTGCCATTTCTTTTATATACATTTGTCTGCTTAAGCTATCCTCGTATGGGATCAATTTTTAGTAAATTTTATTTTCCTAGAAAATTGTCAATTCCATTCAAATTTTAAAAATTCATCCACTTGTACAAATTAGTCCCTCATGATTTTTAAAACTTTTCTGTGTTTCAATTATTGTTTCTCCCTTGTAATTTCTTATGTTGAATATTGTACTTTTTCATGTTTTAAAATTAGATTAGCTAGTTGGTTTATCTATTGGTTATTTTTCCAAGAGCTAGCGTTTTTATTTATTTATAAATTTTACCTTTTTGTTTTCTACCTCATTAATTTATGCTTTTATTGTTATTATTTCCTACATTATGTTTTTCTCTTGGTAAATGTTATTGTCCTATCTTTAGTGTGTTCAGTTGGGAATTCACTTAATTTTTGCACTTCCATCTAAGGCTGTGAAATATCTTTTGATCACTGCTTTAATTGCATTCCATAAATTCTGATATGTAGTGTTTTCATTATCTTTAGTTTTTAGATATTCTGCAATTTTGGTTTATATTTCCTTTCCCCAAAGAATTATTTTATAGAGAGTTTAAAATATCTAGAAGGCAGGGTAAATATATCATTAATTGCTAGTTTTATTGCATTGTGATCAGCTAATATTGCTTACACTATTTTCACTTTATGGAACCGCTTGCCCCTTCTTTGTGACATAACATATGGCAAATGCTGTGATTGTCTCATGTGTATAAGAGGATGCTGCATTCTCTATTATTAAATTATACATTTTGACACAAATACATATAAACTCTACCTATGGATTACATCATTTTTTATAGTTTTACTTGTTTTTAATCTACCTGACCTGTCTTAAACCAAATGATATCTTAACTTTTTTTATTATGAATCGTTACTATTGTCTTTCTATATCTTATAGTTTCTTCTTTATGAAGGTGGTTCCTATGCTTTTTGTGTCTATGTATTCAAAACTGTTATAGCTCCATTTTGAGTAATGGCTTTTAGAAATATAAGACATTATTCCTTGTGATATTTAATTTTGGAGGCTTGAGTTATATTTTCTAAACTGTCAAGATTATAACCTTTTCTTTCCTGTTTTTTTTACTTGTTTAATACACTTTTGCCTAATTAATTTTTTATTATTTTAGCCTTTTAAAATTATTTTGTGTTTTCTGTATACCACACAGAACTGCATGTTTTCCTTGTAAACCCATTTACAAAATTTTTTGTTGGGGAAATAAGCCTGTTTACATTTGCTGAAATGACTGATATTCTTGATCTCAACTCTGAAATACGATTTGATGACATGTTCACTGCATTTCTTTTTATATGATAGGTGTTCTTTATTCATTAAAATTGTATTTGCTTTGGTATTTAGGAAAGTGTGTATTTGTTATTATATGATGAAGTTTACACTAGTAACCTTTTTGTAAGCTTTTAAGATCTTTTTATAATCCCTCTTTGCTTTACATGAGCTTCCCTTCTTTGGTCGGACAGCTTCAACAGCGAGCTCTTATGACTCCCACTGCCCACCTATGTAACACTTGGTGAGCTGAATTTACTTTCCTTTTTCCATTTCCTTTGTTCTATTTTTATTTGTATTATTTCTAATATTTTTTAGAACATATAATATCTGCATACTATTATGTTACCATTTTCACAATTTATATTTTAGTTTCCAGTCTATTGATAGACATATTCAATGCTCGCCATCATTCCTTTAGTTTCCGTTCCCCCAGTTACCTGTTGGTAAGGAGAGCTGTTTTTCCAGCAGATTCCTTGAGAAGGGTTGCAGAGAACTGTGTTTCCTGTATCCTTGCTTGTTTATAATGGTGGTTTTCCAGCCTTGATATCTGAACTAAAGATTGGTTGAATATACTATCTTAAGCTCACACTTCCTTTCATAGTGTTTCTTAAAAATACCTTACTGTTGTCTGATGGTCAACTTTTCTGATAACATCCTGATTATTTTTCCTTTAAGTTCCTTGATTTTCTTGCCTTCTGGTATCAAGAAGTTTTCTATGTTTGTTTTGCTTTGTTTCATCCTTAAAGTCTAATAGATTTACTAATACATACTTTGGACTTCATTATTTGAAGTAATTTTCTTAGGTTCACAGTGACTTTCAATAGGTAAGTCTTCATTTCAGGAGGGTTCCTTTGGATTTGGTTTTAAGTATTGCTTCTGCTGCATTTATTTTGATTATCATCTTTAAGGCCTCCAGTTAGGCATATGTTGCATCTCCTTTCTTATCTTTTATTTCCATCACATTTTTTTCTCTAATTCTTTTTACTTCTTCATTTTCATTCATTTTCTTGGTTATTGTGCTAGCTTGAAATTGTTATGTACCTTAGAAAAGCCATTATTTCTTTCCCAATCCAATCTTGTAGGAGCAGACCTGTTGTTTAGAGTAGAGATTATGACTGAATTGTTTCCAGGGACATGTGACACACCCAGTTGTGGGTATGACCCTTTTGATTAGATGGAGATGTGACTCCACCCATTTGAGGTGGGTCTTGATTAGTTTACTGGAGTCCTTTAAAAAGGGAAACATTGGACATTCGGAGAAGAATTGCTTCAGAGCTGACATAGATGAAGACAATTGGAGATGCTTGGAGTGCCAACAGAGAAAGCAGATGCCTAGTGTATTAGTTAGGGTTCTCTAGAGAAACAGAATCAACAGGGAACACTTGCAAATATAAAATTTATAAAAGTGTCTCACGTGACCGCAGGAACACAGAGTCCAAAATCCACAGGGCAGACTGCGAAGCTGACGACTCCGATGGAGGGTCTGGATGAACTCCACAGGAGAGGCTCACCAGCCGAACCAGGAATGGGGCCTGTCTCCTCTGAGTTCTCCTTAAAAGGCTTCCCGTGATTAGATTTAGCATCACTAATTGCAGAAGACACTCCCCTTTGGCTGATTACAAATGGAATCAGCTGTGGAT
>PVIY010037461.1:0-24648 GCA_004026745.1 Myrmecophaga tridactyla
TCCCAGTTTCATGGCTGGACAACTTTGTCCTCACTTGTTTTTTGCAGGTGACTGAATTTTACTCATTGTCTATTTGGACAGGGATTGATTTCAGTCTGATTTCATTTTGTCATCTGATCAGCACTTCTTTATATTAGTATCAAGTTTTATGCTAATTACAATTAATTGCTCTTCCAGACTATTTAACATTTATTCCTTCCTTCTGTGTTCCACAAATTATTTATTGGAAACTTATGATATACAACTTGTACTGTGCATTGCTAAAAAATTATACGACTATAATTTCTTTAAATTATATCATGTGACTTATTTCTTTGAAGTTTTTGATAACCTCGAAACTTTCTTGAAAACAATATCTTATTCTCACTCTTAGGAGAGAATTTAAATGTCAACAAAAGTTACCATCTTTCATAAGGAAAATGTTTACCCACCCAATATTTAATGGTCCAAATTCGTGTTTTCTATATTTGGAATAACGCAGTAATGGTCATGATAAAATTCATTTTAAAATGAATTTAATGAATTTTCTTTTCAATCATATCTTCAAATTATTCCAACAAATCATTGATTGTTCTCAGTTTGTATGGTTTCAGGATTCCCCTGTAGGAATCATGTAAGATTAAACTTTAACATATTTGTTTCTTCAAAAAAGGGTCCTCCCCTGCTTTTGTAGCAGTATATTTACAAAGAAAGCTTAGCTATTAGTCATGAGATTGGTGACTTTTTCACAGCTGCTTCTTGAGGTTTTAACACAAAATTTTGATTAAGAATTTTGACAGAAACTTTAAAAACATACTATGTAAAGATGGTTATTTTCTTTTAAATATAAAATATTCTCTTTACCTTCTTATGTAATTTAATTGTTTTACTTTTAACTATGTAAATTGTCCTAATACACAAGGATAGAAAGAATAGTATAATGAACCCTCCTTTAAGCACCATCCAGTTTTAATAATCATCAACATTTTGTAGGTTGTTTCAAGATGAAAAAAAAATAATTTTATTCACATATCATACCAAGATGAATTTTTAATGGTAAAAATTTTATTAGAAATGTGCATACATAATTGACATGCCTGTTCTGGAAAGACTATGTAACATTTATTCTAAAGTGTGTATGTGTGTGTGTCTGCAGCCCACTTTTATCCAATTGCTTTAAATCCTATCTTGGACAAGGTAGTATCTTAAAGAGAAAGCAATAATTACTTAACTGAATACTTAACACATGCCCAGTATTTTGCTAGCTTCTCTAGGGGAATGATACCAAGAAGTATTAAGATAAAGTCTTCAAAGAAGTGGAAAAACAGTGAAGAAATGTGGTCTTGTCCCAGGCTTAGGAACAAGTTGGTTAGTCTTTGACCTAGATTAGAGTTTCCCAACATTTCTTGTCTTGAGAGCCTCTTTCACAGTTTTAAGCAATCTCTTGAAACCATCAGGAATTTAAAAAATAATTTCATCATTTGTATGTGGCATACAAATAAGTGTTGACATTTTATATAACTACATTTTAATAAAGATTATATTATGAAGTTTATTTTGAAGGAATTTAAATATTTATGAATTATGCATATTTAAAATGCTCACCTTCCATAAACATCAATATTGGCATTTTCTTATTTAACAAATAATGCACATGATTTGATTTATTTTCATTATTCAAGAAAAAGTGTTTCAAGACAAATTGTATATGATGGATTGTGTTTGGTTTTAGGACTAATTGCAGAGTGAAATTTATACATTCGGTTGTGGTTTTCCAGTGACTGGGACACCTACTTTTTTTTCCTTTTTAATGGGAGATGACATTATGTGGAACATAGATGAAAAATTTTAACTTTAAATATTATATATTTATCTTAAAGATATTAGAAAATACTGGTTTCTCGTTTATAATAGAATAAAAACTTTCCTTCAAAATAAGATTTCTAAAGGAAGATGTTTTAGTAAAAAATGGTACATGTGTACTTTGGATGGTTTGTATGGTATGTGAATATATCTCAATAAAACTACTAGAAAAATTGTTCATATGGAACTTGGATATGCAAAACACACACACACATAACCCCAACATAAGGTGAAACGTGAAAAAATGAACTTTATAAAACATGATGTCCTGGCATCAAAAATAAAGAAAAATGCCTTTGTAACATTTTGCTTGAATTCTGAATTTTGCTTTTAAGGAAGGACAAATTTAAAAATAAATTTAGTGTTTATTTGTAATTTAGCATATATAAAGGAGAAGATTTGAGGCTGCTCTTTAAAGTATTTCATAAATAATGCAATGCCGAATATAGATAGTCTTTGTTTCCAATATGTGAAAAAGTCAAACAAGATAGAATGACCAATATTATTTCCTCTTTTAATATTTTCTAAACATTGTTTTTCCTCTAAAAGCATCCTGATAGGCTATAAATGAATTCTGAGTTTGTGTGTGCAACTTCCAGATCTGGTGAAAATCTCTTTGAGGTAAATTTTTAAAACTATTATAATCTTTATGCTCCTCATTAACTGGTTATATTTCAATGCCCTTATTTTTTCTGTTTCATGTCCTCAACCAGTTCTCTATTATGCGTATAAATGTTTGGTTCTCAATGGGGGAAGGGGCAATTTTGCCCTCCAGGGGACACTTTAGTTGTCACAACAATGGGGGTGGGGGCGGGGGAGGATGTGCTACTGGCATCTAGTGGGTAGAGGCCAGGGATGCTGCTAAACATCTACAATGCTAGAACAGACCCCCACAACAAGGAATTATCCAGCCCCAAGTGTTAATAGTGCCAAGGTTGAGAAATCCAGATATAAGGAAAACAGTATATGTCTATGAAAAGTAATAATTTAGAGCTATGAAACGGTCAGTACTATCATGGAAGCTGGCAGTATTCCATGGAATCATAAACTGAATGAGCTGCCTTCTATTGAGCAAACATCCCTGCCACCCCACCCTCAACCTCTGTGCATGTTTCCTTAAAGGCTCTCAATTCTCCATTTTAAGGGGGACATCTCTAGTTAAATTATGTGTATTTATTGACTTAAAAATAGAGTGGAAACAGACACCATGACTGCCTTTAGTAATGTGACTCCCCAGACATCTCATGGACCCTTGGGGCTTTGCTGACCTGAGAGCTGAGAAACTGAGATGGAGGGTATTTTGAGAGTGTCCTGTTCTGTCATCCCTATGGTTTGGTAACTGAATCAGGAAATTGCTCCTATTTGCTTAAACCAACTTGAATCAGATTTCTGTCAATCACACCAAAAGAGTACTGACGATTACATCACCAGATCAACATAGGCACTATTTCAAGAATGAGCAATAATGAGATGAAATATGAAGACTGAATTTGAGATTGGTTCTTTGACTACTAGATTACAGATAGAAATCCTAGATTACACATTCGATAAACATCTATAACTAACCTGTACTAAATACTGTGCTAGGTGTTGAGTATATAAAGACAAATGAAAAATAGTTTGTCCTTTCAAGGAAGCTTAGTCTGTTTGAGGAGACAGAAAAACGCCGTATGGCATGGAGCAGTGCTATGAAGGAGGCAAGCACAGTTTAGTTTGATGGTCCAGAGGAAGGGCACTTAACCCCGAAGGGTCAGAAATAGCTTAAAGGTGGTGAATGCCTGCAGGGAGTTTTGAAGGGCATTAGATAGGCAAAGTAGAAAGGACATTTCAGCAGGATAGAGCAAGCTAGTAGAGACTGTATGGAGAGAAAGAGCAAGCTAAAATTAAGAAATTGCTACCATTTCACTATGGTGGAGTGTGGGATGCAAGGGGGGGGTGGTGTGGTGGGGATGGGAGAGTGGCCAGAGAGGAGGCTGGAAAGAAGGCCAAGGATTATGCCAAAAAGGCCTTCGTGAAAAATTGGGACTTCATCCCAAAAACTTTGGGAGCCACAAATGGATTTTATGCAGGAAAGTGATACAAGACATGTTAGAAATGTCACTCTGTAAAATCAGGATACTAATAGGTACCTGACAGGGTCATTACAAAGATTATAGATAATATTTAAAGCAGTAATTACTGTAATTAGACACAGGAAGCCAGAGAATGTATCCTTATTCTATTCCAAAAATGCAGAGTGGGGCATCCATTAATAGGTATATTATGGGGAAATTTTAAAGTGCGTCTGAGGCATAGACGCACTTTAGGGTAAATTGCCAGATCTGCAATAGAGTGAAATCTAAATTCCAGGTCAGTTTAAAAAACGGTTGGACCATTCAGGTTTCCTCTAAAGCAGGACATTTCAGACTGAGATGGAGTTTTCAAGATCATCCTGGAACTAAGAAGACCCCAATAGGCACTATGAAATCTTTTCAATATCAGAGTATTGAGGAATGAAGTGGTCTATCACTATCTAAGAATTCAGTTTTATTTAGGCTTATTTATCTCAATAAATGTGCTTGGATGAAAAACTAATCTGAAAATGTTTTTTTAGGGTCACTAGTTAGTAACATAAAGAAGAAATATGAACGTCAACTAGTTCCATCCCCCTAGCCCATATAATCAACATCTCCTTCCAACCTGAAAACGTTAGAATGAACATAGTCCAAATATCCCTTAAGAGTGGGAGAAAGATTAAAGGAGAAGGTGGAATTATACAGAGAAGATAGGGTTTAACAAATGAGTATGAGTGCTGAGTCATTATATTGTCAGTACTTTAGTGCAGGTAGAAGTAAAAACCTAAAATTGTGGAATTGTAACCCATACCAAACTCTGAAATCAGTTCTACAACTAATTGCTGCCATGTGCTTTGAAATTTATTGCTAATTGTTGCCATGTGCTCTGAAAATGTCTATGTTATTTTTCACAAAAAGAAAAAATACTTGTATTTCTTCTAGCCCCAGTGTTTGGAGCAGCTAGAAGGAAAAATCTGAAATAGTGGTTTGGTAATCCATAACAAACTCTGAAATCTGCTCTGTAGCTACTTTGTTGAAGAGTACTTTGAAAATCATTGCTTTTTCTTTCTTTTCTTTATATATATGTTATATTTAATAATAAAAATGTTTAGAAAAAGAAGAAATAGTTCCTTGAAGCATAAAAAGCAAATAAAACTAATATTTTCTCTGTTAAAGGAGAAACAGGGAGGGGCTAAATGGGAAAAACAAGTTTACCTCAGACTACCAAACCATTGCAAGATTTCTTTCTTGGTGCTATAAGTCACTGGGTTAGGAAGCAAATTTCACTTTCTGACTCATTTCACAGGACCTCTTACACCATTCAATTTGAGTCAGGATTTAGAAATTTTAAGATGAAAGAAACTGCGTGGAATGCACAATAATTAGTAACTTTAATCCCTCAATTTAAAACAAAAAATTTTATCTCACTATTGAAAAGTGCTCATTTTGTGTTAAAAGGCAGAAACTTATCTTGAATTAAGAGGAAATGAAATATATCTAGAAATACAACATTTTGTCAGCTAGGTTTGGAATCAATATTTGTTTGTGCTTAAGACTTTTATCCTGTTGGTCTTTTATCTTATAGCCAGTTTCTAAGGTTTTAAATAAGTCCAGGAAAGGGAAAGGGGAACTTAACTTTTCACTTTCCATTTTTGGTTCAATCTTATTTTAAAAAAATTTACACGAGCGTGTATTGTTTTAATACCTTTAAAGAGCTCTCTAAAAGGAATATTTTTTCTTGTATATGCATAATATTTAACAAATATCTTTATTGAGTTATCTTCAGGCACCATACAGTCCATCCAAAGTGTACAGTCAGTGGCTCACAAAATCATCACATAATTGTGTTTTCATCATCATCATGATCATTTTTAGAACATTTGTATGTGCATAATCTTAATAGCTATTACACAGCTATAAGTTTTCTCCTCTTTAAGGTCTTATTTGGCAAATCAAAGCATATCCATACATTAATGGTATGTTCTATACACAACCCTATTCAAAGATGTACAAATGAGCTTGAAATTATAATGTAATCTGTTTACTGTAAGGACAGGTATGACTGAACCCATTGCACAAATGCACATGTATAATACTTTAAAAAGTTCAAAAGGAAAGGACGGTTAGCAGATATCATTGTATGTAAAGAATTAACATAGCATAGTTTTCTGTTTCAAACTTTTTTTCTATTTCTATATACTTAACATTTTATTATTAAAATTATAATTACCTAATTATAATTAATAGGGTTGCATTTTCTGCACCCTATTAATAAAGCTTGTAGCTTTTTTCATTTCCAAAATGCAACAGGTGCTCAAAGAAATTTATTTTTCCCAGGTAACTTTTTTAACTTGACGTAAAAAGTTAAACCTGATTCCAGATATTGGCAGCCTCAGTGTGAGGCTAAGCCTCTTGAAAATTCTGAAAGATTTTTTTTTTTCTAAATTCTTAAGTCAAAGCATTTAATGTTTAATTATGTGGTCATTTATAAATCCTATGTTTACAACAGCTGAATTTTATGCTGTCACCTTGGGCAAGTTATTTAATCTTACTAAGCCTCAGTTTCCTCTTCTTTAAAATGGGAATAACAATAGGACCTAGTTTGTGAGGTTGCATTGAGGATTAAATGTGATAGATAATACACGTAAAGGCTTAATGTAGTCTGTGGAACAGAGTAAGCACTCAGTAAGTATTAGGCAATATTTTGCTTGCATTTTCACTATTGTTTTAATCATCTTAATATTGCCCAACATAAACTCTAATTTTTGAAATATACTGCTTTAAACACTTAGTAGAGCATTTTCTTCCCAACTTTTACATTACCCATTTAATTTTAACTCCCAGGAAAACTAATCTCATCTTTTCTACCACATAACGCAAACCGACTGTGAAGAGCATTTATTTTAATTCCTGTATTTAATGTTTGCTAGCTAATATTTATTTAGTTTACTATAATCAAGTACCTCCAAGAAGAGCAATACTAACAGTGAATATATATATGTATGAAATGGTCTTGCCTTAACATGATTTTGAGATGGTTATGTATTGTCAGAAAAGGGTTTCTACAATTGCGTTTGTAAAATCCTGTTTCTCCACATTTTTATTATCAATGAAAGTAAACTCATATTCTCACACTGTAACCTATAATTGTGAATTTAAAAAATAGTATCTAAGTGCAACTTTCAAGGAAACCAATTGGATGAATACATTAATAATAGCTTAGATAAATAAAACATTCACTACTTTAAAGAAGAAATTTGACAATAGACCTTGTGAATTAGACTAAAATTGAGTTGATTTCAATAAAAAGAGGATCATTTAAGCAGAAGGTAAAGTTTTTAGTATTTCCCTCCTTACATTCTAAAACTATAATATGAAGCCAGCTGTACTGTACCTTGATCAGATTGTGTCCCACCGCGTAGACAGCTGCTAAATTTCCCTTTTCTCCAGGGGCATGCACACCTGTCCCATACCCATGCCACGCAACCAGATATGGGTTATGAATTGTAATCCAGTATTTGACACGGTCCCCAAACGTCTGGAAACAGTATGTGGCATAGTCATTGAAGATATCTATCATGGTTTCATTTTTCCACCCCCCATATTTTTCTTGTAGTGCTAAAGGCAAATCCCAATGGTATAAAGTAACTATAGGTTCAATGTTTCTAAGTACGAGAGCGTCAATAAGAGAATTATAGTACTGGAGACCTTTTGCGTTGGCAGTCCCTGCTATTCCATCGGGGAAAAGCCTTGGCCAGGAAATTGAAAATTGATAAACAGAAACTCCTAAAAAATCCAGGGCTGCTAAGTCTTTTTCCAGAAAAATGTAACTGTCACTGGAACCGTTCGTGCTGTTGACATTTTTAAGGTGTGTACGGGTGAAGTGATCCCAGATAGAGTGTCCTTTTCCATCCTTCTTCCAACTCCCTTCCACTTGAAATGCCCCAGTTCCAACACCCCAGAAAAAGTTTTTAGGAAAAGTGTCATAGAGAAACAGCTCACTTTCATTTACCGGACTAAAATTAGGACTTTTTGACCAGATAGCTCTTCCATCGCCAGAGAATCCAGTAGCAGCTCGTAGAAGAATAAATGCCGACAGGATGACAGATCTTTGCAGTCCCCGGTTGAACATTGTTTTCCTGTAGCGTATGTTTCTTTCATCAGTGCTGAAGAAAATCCATTCATTCCCTGGAGATCCAGCCGCACAGTCTGGCTTCATTTACCACTAACTGCTGGACTGCCTTATCGACGCTTCAGTAAAAGCTTGAGATTGTAAAGCTCTGTCAATGATTAGCTTGAACTGTGAGACTTAGAATGGGTCAGGGAGAGCAACGTAACTTGAGGGAGGTGGCCCTGTTACAGACACTAACGCGGTTCGTTCTCTCTCGTTATGAGAAAACACAGATGAAAATGCATCAGTGACAATAGTTCGAACGTATAACTAAAGCACTAAACAATGACTACAAATGAATTAAAAAGCCATGTTTTCTATGCAGCCTTTCATATTGACCCAAATCTTTTCTGAATGTTTAGAACATGACTGAATAAGGTGCATGCCTTTTTATTTTTGTGGTTTTAATGTAGTAACTTTATTATTTGGCATTTTAGGAAAACAACCTAATAGAAAGCAAATAGCATTCCTATAATCAATAAAAAAAAGCTAGGAAAGAAAACATAACACTACCACAAGAATTACAACACATCTAAGAATATTCTTAACAATAAATGTGACCTATTTTTAAGAAATTATAAAAATGTACTAGTAGATTTTAAAGAAGACAAGAATGAAGAAGTGTATGGCACTTTCCGGATGGAAACACTGAATGTTTTCCAATTTAATTATAAATTTGATGTACTTTTAATCAAAATCCTCAAATTTGGGTGGTGTAAGGGTAGTTTTAGTGGTAAAATTCTTGCCTGCCCTGCAGGAGACCCGGGTTCGATTCCTGGACCCTGCATCGCCCCCCCCCAAAAAAAACTTAAATCTTAAATTTTAGATCAACAGAATTATCGTGAAAATTGACTTGAACAATAAATAGGCAATAATTACCAAAAAAAATCTGAAAAAGAAAACAGTGAACATACAGCATGCCTTCTGATAATAAAACATAAGAAACCATGACAATTTAAACAACATGATTCAGGAATAAGAATAAACAGAAAGAAATATTATATAGAATGTATAGCCTCCAAATAATCTTAAATAATTTTAATGTTTTAAATATTTGATGTATTACATATTAATGAGAGGCAGAATAATTAATAGTTTAGTCTCTGGAGTCAGACTGCTTGTGTTTAGATAAGGCTGTGTCCTGGAACAAGTTATTTAACCTTTCTGTACCTGTTTCCTCTTACATAAGAAAAAGCTTAATAATAGTATGTACTTCATGGATTATTGTGAAGCTTAAATGAGTTAATACTTGTAAAGTACTTAGAACAGAGGTTGGTACGTAGTAAGTGCTCAATAACTATTCTCATTTTTAATGTGAAAAGGAAAGCTTATTCAGTAAGTGATGCTAAGATTTAGCATAAAAGACGCTTTGTTTTGGCCTCTGCCTATGATTTAAGCTTTACTTCTCATCAGTTAACTATATATGGCTCCCTTCTCTATAGCCACAACAAACTTTTAGTAAGCTGTACACATCCTGATATCACTGGGATATTTGATTTCCCTGTTGGTACCTGTTGCCCTCTCTGAACTGAATTTCTTCCCCCTTCATCTAAATCCTGTCTGTTTTTCAAAACCCAGGCATCTTCTTGGGAAGCCTTTCCAACTCCCCAGATTGATTTAGACGGCTCTCCTCTGTGTTCCCATGGCAGCTCATGCTTTCTTTCTTACGACACTTGTCACGGAATAAATTGCTTATTCATCTGGATCCTCAATTCAACTGTAAGCTCTTTATTAATTATTATTTTTAAAGCAGGGATCATGACTGTTGGGGACATATTGGATATCTTGGGCCTTGCACAGTACCTGGTGTATTATGGGTATTAAACAGATATAAGTTGAATGAATGAAGTAGTCTACAGTATACTATGCATACCTTTATCACCACATTTACCACATAATCCTGGAATTGTCTCTACTAGATTGTAAGAATATCTCATTTAAATTTGTTACTGTCACTTATCAGAGCAAATGCTTAATAATCAGCTATTGAATGAATGGAGTTGGCTCAATTATTAACCATTTAAAAAAATCCTATGGAAGAGGAGACATTTTTTGGAGAGAATGCCTTTTGGGAATGCTGAGAAAGCCACAGCAGAGCCAAGCAGAGGCACAAGACTGAGAGAACTACAAAGTCCACCAGCCAGCAACCTTTGGAGATTATGAGAGAGCAGAGAAAAATGACAGAATGATGAGAGCCACAAAGTGGAGTCTACCAACCAGCAACTCAAGGTGTCCTTCCCTGGATACCTTACATTGGACATTTCTATAGACTTACTTTAATTGGGACATTGTCATGGCCTTAGAACTGTAAACTTTAACTTATTTAAGAAGCCATTCCATTTCTTGTGTATCGCATTCTGGCAGCTAGCAAACTAGAACAATTACAATGGTTTAACTACAAATAATTCTCCAGTAGCTTATGAAAATGGATTATGAATTTATGAAACATTTAACATAACTTAGTAAATCCGGTTAGGCACGTCTCTCTTCTAAACAATTAACAAATGTTTGTTGAATGTTTTACTACCTCAGTGGCTCATGTTAGGTCCTGGAGGGGAATATTCAAATGCAAGGTTTGTGTTCCTGCCCTCAAAGAGCATACAGTTAAGAAGACATAATTAAAACCATAAAAATATCTAAGAATACAAAATAGTATCTCCCAGGTTCCAGGTGAGTAGGACACACATGTGCACTTAGGAATCTATATTCAAAACTTAATATTGCTTCATGTGGGAAAGAACTTGGCAGCTGGAAGGGACCTTAGAGATCATCTAGTTCAGTCCTTTATTTATAAATGAGGATTTTCAGGACAAGATAGTAGAGGTAAGTAAGCATTCATTCATTCATTCAACAAATATTTATTAAGTACCTCCTGTGTGACAAGCACTTTATAAACTATTGGGATTTAAAAGTGAAGATGCTACAGTATTCACAAGTCTCATAGAAACACATAGTAAGTATATATAATCCAGTTTAATGAATCTGTGTGTGTGTGTGTGTGTGTGTGTGTGTGTGGGTGGGTGTGTGGGTGGAAAGATAGAGTAAAGGCACCTGAAAACTTTGAGCTGAGTCCTGAAAAATGAAAAATCAGTGGCTCATAGTATCTTCACATAGTTGTGTTTTCATCACCATGATATTTTAGAACATTTGCATCAGTCCAGAAAAAGAAATAAAAAGAAAAAAATCATACATCCTTGCCCCTTACTCCTCCCTCTCATTGACCACTAGTATTTCAATTTTTTTTACCTGTTATCCCCCCCATTATCTATTTATTTATTGTCCTTATTTTTTTTTTTACTCATCTGCCCATACTCTGGATAAAGGGTGTATCAGTATCAAGGTTTTCACAGACACACTGACCACATATACTTTTAAAGAAGCATTAGAGCAAAGAAGTGCAACTGACAAGTAAATTTGGCTGTTTCTATGATCTGAAGCCTTTTTAAGGAAAACTAAAACCATGACTAACAACATCATACCATTGTCTAACATACAATCAGTATCAGGATGTAACATGGACAGTGAGAACATTGTCAAATCTTTAGGAATTTTTATACAATTTCTGAAGACATGAATAACATTTTATCGATATAATTTTAGCTAATAACAGGATAGAAAATCCCCTTTAACTACTGTAATACTTCCCAAACACCTCCTATGCAATATGTTTAACTATTTTAGCCTTTTACTTTTACAAGGTGAATGAAAAAATGCTTCATAAGAGTTTTCTTTTAAAAGAAGACTTGTCTTCTAAAATAAATCAAGTCTTCCGAAATAAAGGATGATAAAAGTCCACATAAACATTAACAAGGATATTATTCTTATATAAGAATTTTTGTTTTCTAGAAAGAGTACTTAGATGGTTAAGAAAAACATTTTAAAACTTCATTAAGAACAGATTAACAATCCATATTAACAGAGAGAAAGCCAAACTTCAGTTTTGTATGAGTACACAGTTTAACACAAAACTTTTTTTTAATATATGATAAACAGGCTTATTAAATTTTGGTCAGCATTGACTATGTTAGGTAGAATTTACTTTTGTAAACCTTCTACAACTTTCCATATTCATTCAGGGCCTGTACAACAAAATTTACTTTCTTAAGCTTTCTACAATTTTCCATATCCATTCAAGGCTTGTAATCAGATACAAACAAAATTTACTTTCACAATATTTTACAAAATAAACAATTCACTTTAATCAGAAAATTTGATCATTTTAGTATGGAAAATAAAAAAAAATACCATCTATCCCATCTATAGTTTTGTTTGTCCAGACTGCATACAATAAAAAATAAATTTGATAACTAATTCACAAAGCTCTTTGAGCATGCATAATGCATACTTCCTTTTTTTTTTTTTTTTGCATGGGCAGGCACCAGAAATAGAACCCTAGTCTCCAGCATGCATATTTCCTTTTAATAACAATATTCATGAAGGGTGAACAGAGATACTACAAAATAATGGAAGAAGGAAGAAATTTATGCTTGAGTTTGGAACACAACCAGGCATTTATATGTTCACAACACATAGATGATTACTTTACAATATGCCTAAACTTTTTTTAGTTTAATCCAGCACTATTTTTAAAGATCAGAAGTGTTTAAGTTTGAAATATAGTTAGCTTTTCAATAATTAAGGAATTTATTTCTAGAAAAAAACTTCAAATTTTTTTGTACATTATTCCCAAGTATTAAATAATACCAGGAATATGTTAGTTTACAAAATTAAGGTATGGCTTAAAAGGATAAAAACTAGTTTAGAGTTCTATTTATTCAAATGCTACTTTCTTATTTAAAGGTTTTACAAATGTCATCTCACCTATGAGGTTTACTTAGGTCACTTTTTAATCTATCTGAATTTTAAATTCTTCCAGCATTTTTATTTTTTAATGCTAATGTCTAATACTATGCCCTGCTACAAGTATATTCTAACCAAAATATCATTTCTTTGAAGCTAAGAAATTATGTCTTTCTTATTCATGAGAACTTACTTACAAAAATGTACTGATTGAAATTAAACAAATATACAGAAATACAATTTTTGTTCACATACTGAGGGGGTAACAAAGGGTAAAATAACTAAAATGCCAGATTCTTTGAAATCTAGGTAATCAAGGTTGTAAAAAAAATCTCATTTATATATCTTACTAAGCTTAACTAATTTCTTAAATAGGGTATATTTGAATCATCAGCATGTTCTCATTTTGTTATTCAGTTAAAAAATTCATCATAAAATTCCTTTTATTTGAGGTTAAAAAAAAGCTCTTTGTTTTTATAATATCCTAAAATTTTAAACAACCTTAAAAGTAAATTGACCATCTAGTTCTGGAAAACACAGTGCAATTGTTTAATTTGTCCCAAGCCGAAATCCAGGAAAAATTTTCCATAGTTTTCAAGGACCTTTCTTTATACTCACCGATTTTTGGCAATTAGATCTTATTCAATTACTCCTATTTCAAGGCATATTTTAATAATGATCTGATTACTGTGGTTACCATTGTAAAGGTATTATTGGAAAAAAAATAATTTTAACAAACATGGCCTGTTCTGCAGCATTTTTCTATGCCTACCATTTCTAGTCTCCAGGCATAGTAAAAAATAATTCTAAATCACATCTTCCCATCTTTCTGCACCTAGCCCTTCCCCCATACCTGCTTTAGTTGGTTAGGCCTTGATGGCAGAGATAAATGAGACAAAATGTTCTAGTTGGCTAGCTGCCGGAATGCAATATACCAGAAATGGAATGGCTTTTAAAAGGGGGAATTTAATGAGTTGCTAGTTTACAGTTCTAAGGCCAAGAAAATGTCCCAATTAAAACAAGTCTATAGAAATGTCCAATTTAAGGCATCCTGGAAAAGATACCTTGGTTCAAGAAGGCTGATGACATTCAACGTTTCTCTCTCAGCTGGAAGGGCACATGGTGAACATGGCGGTGTCTGCTGGCTTTCTTGTGGCTCTACCAAAAACGGACTGTCTCCAAAACGTTTCCTCTTTTAAAGGATTCCAGCAAGCAACTCCACCTTCAGTGGGTGGAGACACACCTTCATGGAAATCATCTAATCAGAAGTTACCACCCACAATTGGGTGGGTCACATCTTCATAGAAACAATCAAAATGCTCCCACCCAGCAATATTGAATGAGGATCAAAGGGCATGGCTTTTCTAGGGGCCACCGCAGATTCAGACCGGCACACAAAGAATGAGGCTTGGCTTATTGAACTTGGATTTAAAAATTTTGAGTGAGGGCAGGGTGGGATTTGAGAGTTCCTATGCCATTCTTTTTTTTTTTTTTCCAAAGAGAGAAAGAGTTTATTACTAGGTACATAGTAGGAGAGCAGACAGCCTAGCAGCCCAAAATCTGTCTCCTTGAACTGCAGTAATTCAGGTAGTTTTATTAGAGCAAAGGTGGGTAGGGCTTAAGATAATGAGCACCAGATGATGTAGTTAGAGGTGTTCTGATTATTGAGCATATGCAGATTGATTACATGCTTAGTCACAGAATGTATGAAAGAAAATGGCTGAATGAGGTATAGATGACTTGTAGGTTAATGTCTAAGCTACTGCTATATGACAGGAGGCCCCAGTTTGGCTAGATCCAGTCTCAGTTATCAAGATAACTTTAGAGAATTGTTTCCAGTTTTTAGATTTATTTCACATAAGGCAGTGACCCAGACAACTGGAGAAGGTCTTTGCCTTTAGTTAGGAGCTGCTAAGTGGTTTGCCTCCATGAGGCACCAGTCACAATTGGTCCGTCATTCTGACATGAAGAAAGGCATGCAGAGATGCCAACCAATGATCCTGACCCAAGCAGTTGCCTTCCCTAGGGGAATGGCCAAATTTCCGTGCTCTTTTGGATCCTTTGTGCTGGGCAAGCACTAAGGTGTTCATTTACTGGCAGCCTCTGTTGTACCTGAGCCTGTGCTCCCACGATGTACCATATAGCAACTCACTCCACAGGTTTTGGTGCAGTGAACAAGGCAGTAGGTTGGTTTTTTGATGGTTCTTTTTATCAAGCTTGTATTTGTTTTGTTATATGCTATTTGGATCATCTCAGGCAACACAGTACTCACGGCTCTGTGGGCTAAACTGAAAGGTTGTCTCTGTCCTTTGAGGGAAGGGTAGCAATAAATGGGATTTTGAGAAATCCCCCATGGATGCCAGATAGTTGGCTAGCTGGTTCCATACTGAACTCAATAAAATTGGGGCTTCCACTTCCTGGCATACATTCCCCTGGTCATAGCTTCTTATATCTGTTCTCATCCTGGAACTATGTATATCCTCACTAAGGCCACTCAGACTGATCTTGTAGTTAGTGGGAGACTGTTCATTATTCAGGAGACTCTTAGAACTGAAAATGGGCACCTGGAGGTGAAAACAAAAATATGGGCTTTTATGGAGAAGGAGATATGGAATATGAAAGATATGTATGGACAGAAGCTCAGAAATGATCTCCTCTCATGGCTGTCCCAACTTTACAATGAAGGTGCTACTATGACCCTGATCAACCAGTCTAAATGGAGGAGTCTTAGCTACCTTGCATCTAACCCATCCTCCTACAAAGTCCTAGTCAGTTAAAGTTAAGGGAGGAAAAGGCATGGAAAGGGAAGCTGACAGTGCAGACGCAGGATGACATTGATGATTTTATTAGAAAGGGCCCTCTGAGTGGGATGACCAGCTGCTTTTTCTCCTCACCCTGTGGCATCACCTGGGACACACTATTGAACAGATTTATCATAACCTCCCTGTTTAGGGATAGGGCTCCTGTACCAGGAGGGTGGCTGCCATTATAATTGACAAGAGTCAGACTGGAAGGTGGTATGTGTTCACCTGCTAACCCTGAAACCTGTAAGTCAGTGGCCACTCCTTCCTCTTGGGGCACCCCCTCACTGAGCTATGTTCTTGTGACTGCTAGAACATGGGGTCCCAAAAGGTACCATAGAAGGGATCTCCAATGGTGAACTTTGAGAAAAATATAAACTGGAAGGAGGGCCACAGGCTTGACAGGGTCAATCTGTTCCTGTCTGACCACCTCCCTACAACCCCCACACCCATCGCAGATATGAGCTAGAAAGAGAGAAAGATCTTAAAGATCTCTCACCTCTCCCTTTGACCCCAACTGAAGATTCTGGCCTACAGGAAGGGCCTCTTTACCCAGACTTAACGAAATTGAAAATGGCCTAGGGGGTGGGACCGAGAGCCCCAGGGACCAAAAGCCATATGCCACAGTGCAAGTACAATTTGGAGACAGTCAACAAACCTTTATGGTGCTTTTGAATACAGATGCCCAGGTCACTATCATTCTGGGAGACTCAGAGGGGAGCGGATGTTTTGGGCACTGCGCATGAGTATGCAGATTCAGGTTACCACTACCCCCTTCTGTCCTTTGTCCATGCCTGTGGCCATGTTTCCCCCCAGGGAATGCGTTATAGGGATTGATATCCTGCACTGCTGCACATGCCCATCCTAATAAATTATGACCATCATGATTGAGCAAGTGACAAACTATGAATCCCCCAATAGGAACCTCCTTACCACATTGTCCAACAGCAGCAATGCTACCTCCCTGATGGGGAAAAGGACATTACATAACTCATAAAGGATCTTCTAGTTGCGGATGTCCTCCAGTGCACGATCTCTGCACATAGTAGCCTAGTGTGGCCAGTGAAAAAGGCAAGTGGATCATGGTGGCTGACTGTAGACTATTGGTGTTTGAAGGCAGAAGTGTCCCTTTTTGCATCCATGGACCCAGACATTGTAACTCTCACAGAAGGTATATGGCCTCCACCACTGTGCCATATGGAGTTGTTGACCTGGAGAATGCATTTTTCACCATCCCACTCCAGGAGTTGGACCAGAATCAATTAGCTTTCTAGTGGCAAGGCTGACAGTATAACTTCACTGTGCTGCCACAGGGATATTTAAACTCTCTGCCACAAGTGGGTGGGACAGAATTTGAGTAACTACCCCTGCCCAAAGGACACCAAGTGTTTGATTATATAGATGACCACATGTTGTGGGTGAGAGCAAGGAGTAAACTGCCCAGGGATTGCATGTATTGTTAACTGGGCTTTGACAATCTGGCTGGACCATAAATTAAAACAAAATACTAAGTAAAGCCCAGCAGGTCACCTTCTTGGGTAACATATGGGCTGGAGTCCAGTACTGGGTCCTTATTTAAAAAAAATTAGAGTATGAATGTATTTCTTTATTAGGAAGGCTCACAATGAATGATAACATTAGCACTGTCCTTCTGATGTGATAACGTATACACCTGACCCACATTGTGGCAGGAAGCAAAGGTGAGGGCCCTCAGAGCTGGTACAAAGTGTCCACTGAAGAAATCCTCACTCACCGAAGAGAGGATGTTGCCTTAGACACAATAATCTCTTCTGCATGTTCCAGCCATGTCTGCATGACCTTCCCAGAATCCTTCATTCCAACATCAGCTGACCCTCTTTTTCGCTGATACTCTTGACTCTGTTAAGACCTATGTCCACTGCCCCACTTGACAGGGTGCCTTGAATCCTACAGCACATCTCTTTGGTATGCTGCTGCCCTTACACCCTCAGGGGCATCAGTGGGGATTGGTGACAGAACATGACACAATATTACCAAAAACAAACAGTGGGGTTACATTAGTAACTGATGCCTAGACATACATCTGGCAACCTCACAGAACACCTGCTTCCTCTCCAAATGAACCAGAGTATCCTAGAGAGCAAAGGAAACCGCTTGATTGTTTAAACATTTTGGGAATAATTCTGCACGTCAGGCACAGGGATGCAAAGTGGACAGTGTTTCCTTCCATCATGCCCTCTTATATGCTTGCACATAGTAGGTCTCCAGGAAGTCAGAGGATGATAGATGGAACCAGATCTCTATCCTGGCTCTTCCCTGCCTGTGAAAGTGGCCACCACCCTACTTCTTCTTCTGGTGGGTATTGGTTTATTCTCAAAAGAGAGAATAAGATTGGGGAGAAAGGAATAAAAATCCTGTAAAACAAAACAAAAACAACCAACAATCTAGAAACCACTCAGGGCTACAATATTTTATAGCAATAAAAAGTAGCTGAAAATACTACATGCCAATACAGACAATATATGATAGACTACCAGTCAGCTGGGAAATCAGGCCAGAAATTTACCCAGTGCTGGGTCCTTAATCCAGTACGGGACAAATTACTATCCCTAAAATCACCTATCTTAAAAGGGAGGCCCAGGAGTTGATTGGGCTATTTGTATGTTGGTAGCAGCATAATCTTTATCTCCTCTTGGCCCCCCTATATTGGGTGACATGGAATGCAGGTATTTTCTACTAGGTAATGGAAGAGGAGCAGGCCCTCTAAGAAGGAAAAGCAGCTCTTTTAGCCACCCTGACTCCAGGACCTTAAGAACAAGGATTTCTGTTCGAGCAACAGGGTTCTGCCATTGGACCCATGCCAGTTGGTCCCTCTGGTAGAAAGAGGGAGCAACAGGAATTCGCAGACCTTTGGGATTTTGTACCAAGAAGTGCTTAGAAACAGTCCAGTGCTACTCCCCCTCCAAGAGACAACTTCTGGTGTATTGTTGGGCCTCGGTGGAAACTAAGAGTTCTCAGGTCCTTCTGAGGACAGAAATCCTCATAACGTCTTGGGTCTTGGGTAATCAGAATACTGCCAGCAACAAAATATCATCAAATGGGAGAGGTACATTCAGGATCCCTAGGGAGAGGATATGCTTGCATGAGTGGATGGCGGATGCCCCTACAATAATGATCCTGTTACAACACTAGATGAGGGACCTTCCCTTCCTGCATTGGCATCCTGGGGACCCAATTCAAGGATGCCCCACATGAAGCTCAGCACTGGTTCACTGATGGTTGACAAAGCTGAAACCTTCCAGGGTCCATTGGGTGGCAACTACTGTTTCCTTTGCCTTGGGAAAACCATATACTACCTCTGGCACTGGAAAGAGCGCCCAATGGGCTGAACTTTGAGTGGTCCTTTAGCCCTTTGGCACCTGGACCTAAGCATCACTCTGTACCTGTTTATGACTCAGGGGCCATTGCCAATGGTTTAGCACTATGGTCATTTTTAAGGCAGGAATGTGATTGGAGAATCAGAGGTTCCCCAGTGTGGGAAAAGGATTTTTGGAAACAATTGGCAGGAGTTGATTCTTAGTCTACCTTATTCCGTAACTTTAGGATCCCATGTTTAACTGATCATATTTTTTCAGCTGTTTCTCATCTGATTCTTGCCCTGGATGTGGTACAATTTTTGGATTGCACTTTTTGTGTGTTATTTCACCTCCTGGAGAAAGCTTCCTTTTGTCTGCTCATTCTTCATGAATCTTGAGGTGTTCTATTTGTTTTTGTTTTGCCTCTGTAATTTTTACACTACTTTCATTGTCTCTAGCTGCTTATGCCTAAGGCAAATTCTGGGAGGAGTGTCACCCCAAAGACGACTTTCTCATGCCATTATTTCCCAGCCCAAACAAGGTCACCCACAAAGAGGGTGCAGACCAGCTCTAAAGTTCCCTGGGGAGGAGATCAGGATGGGTACCAAAAGCCTCTTTGAGGGCTCCCCAATTCTGTGCTTTCCTGGGCTGCCCAGAAAATGCTGCCCTTCAGCTAACAATTCCCTGGAGCTCTGAGGAAGTGTTATGTCTTTAAATCTCCACCACCACTTTCCATGTCAGGGATAGAGTTGAAACAATGGTTGCCACCATATTTGTCCAGGGTGGACTGAAATACTAACCCAGAGTTGGGACCTGGTGCTCTGAATTTGCTAATCAAAAGCTGTGATCTGCTATGCTCACCACTGTTCTTGGGGAAGAGGATTTTTATGTCCCTTTCTGTCCCCAGCAAGCTAGCCAGGAGGTGAACCCCAAGGCTTCTACCATGAGAGTGGGAGATAGGTGCTGGCAGTACCATCTCATTGTTCTTTACCATAGTTTTTTAGCCTCTTCCTCCTGTACTTCCCTGGATGCTATATCATGTTCTTCTTACTCTGGAATCCCAGAACAGTTGTTTTAAACAGTTCCTGCCTGTTTAATGTCTGTTTTGGTGAAAGGACTGAGTCTTGTAGCTCCCTACTCTCTTATTGATCCCAGAAATTCATGATCCGTTCTTTTTTTTTTTTTTGAGGAACAAAACAGTTCTGGTTTTTTTTTTTTTTGGTTGTTGTTTTCCACAGTGGCTGCACATTTACATGTCTACCAGCAATGCACAGTTTCCAGCCTTTCCACATCCTCACCAATACTTGCATTTCTCTAATGGCTGATGAGGTTGAACATCTTTTCATGTGCTTCCTGGCCATTTGTATATTTTCTTTGGAGAAGGAGACTAAAGTTTGAGGAGAGATCTTTCTGAAGTTGTAATGTGGACATTATCTGCATACAGATGATACATGAAGGCCTGGGAATAAATGGAGATGAATTCAGAGGAAGAGGTTAAAAACAAACAAATCAGGGTCTTTAAAGTCTTGGTATACCCACAGATTACTCCGCATCAGAATAATCTCTTGATCTTTAAAATATATATAATGCTCAATCCACACCCTCAAAGATTCTGATACAGTAGACCTGGGTAGAGACCTGGTGTCTGTTTCTTTTTCTTTTTCCTATTTAACAAAATATACCACTAACAAATTATTAAAAAGTGATTTAAAAAGTAGAAATAGGGCGGGCCACGGTGGCTCAGCAGGCAAGAATGCCTGCCTGCCATGCCCGAGGACCCGGGTTCGATTCCCAGTTCCTGCCCATGTTAAAAAAAAAAAAAAGTAGAAATAAAAGAATATAGTGCAAAACATTAAAGTTTTTCCATGTTAATATTTGGAGTATTAATAATTCTTATTAATATTCTTTAATATTAATTATTAATATTAATTCTTATTAATATTCTTCCTGACACACCACCATACGTACATGTTTACACACACTTTTCTTAATTTTTAAAAAATGTGTAGTCATACCATACACAGTGCACCACAATATACTTTATTCTTTTAACAATTTATTTTGAAGATCTCTTCATGTCAGTATACAAGATCTAACTTTATCTTTAATAATTGCATAATAATCTATAGTGTAAATACACCATATTTTATTTAACCATTTACCTACTGGTGAACATTTTTCCTATTACAAACAATTCAGCAGTTATTTGTAATAAAAATTTTACAAACAAAAAAAAATTTCTCCCAACAAACTGTCTTTTAACTCCGTTTTAAAAAACAGATTTATTAAGATAATTCGTATATCATATAATTTACCAGTTGAAAGTATACAATTCAGTGATTTTTGGTATGCCCACAGAGCTATGTCACTGTTACCACAATCAACTTTAGAACACTATTTAATTCTGTTATATATAAAATAAAATATATTAAATTTACTTGTGCATATTTTGTGCAACAAAACTTACCTATTCATTTCCTTTAAGCCTCTGTCTGGGCTAGGAAAGCTTTCTCCACTCCAATATTATAAAGACATTTTCCTATGTTTTCTCTTCAGTTCTTGTGCTGGTTTGAAATGATGTATGTACCCTAGAAAAGCCATGTTTTAATCCCAATTCCATTTTGTAAAGGCAGTCATTTCTTCTAACTCCTATTCAGTACTGTATGTTTGAAACTGTAATTAGATCATCTCCCCAAAATGTGATTTAATCAAGACTGGTTGTTAAGCTGGATTAGGTAGAGGCATGTCTCCACCCATTTGGGTGGGTCTTGCTTAGTTTCTGGAGTCCTATAAAAGAGGTAACATTTTGGAGAATGAGAGAGATTCAGAGAGAGCCAGAGAAAAATGATATAACCACAAGAAGCAGAGAGCCACAGCCAGCGACCTTTGGAGATGAAGAAGGAAAACGCCTCCTGGGGAGCTTCATGAAACAGGAAGCCAGAAGAGAAAGCTAGCAGATGATGCCTTGCTCACCATGTGCCCTTCTAGCCAAGAGAGAAACAGTGATTGTGTTTGCCATGTGCCTTCTCACTTGAGAGAGAGACCCTGAACTTCATCGGCCTTCTTGAACCAAGGTCTCTTTCCCTGGATGCCTTTGATTGGGCATTTCTATAGACTTGTTGTAATTGGGACATTTTCTCAGCCTTAGAACTGTAAACTAGCAACTTATTAAATTCCCCTTTTTAAAAAGCCATTCCGTTTCTGGTATATTGCAATCTGGCAGCTAGCAAACTAGAACAGTACTTTTATAGTTTTTGCTTTTCTTAGTTTTTGTTTTTCTTATAATTTAACAATTGCCTTGTTTTTTCATTTGCTTAACTTTCCACACGTGCACTCAGTATAATTTTTCATAAGGTCAATCTCCTCTATTAATTTATTAGTTTCAATTTTTTTTCTTGGAGTTAGTTCTTGTGTTAGTTTCCTTGGCTGCTCAAGCAAATATCATGACATGGGTTGGGCTACACAATGGGAACTTGCTCATTTTTAAGTCTGTGAAAAAGTTGAAATCCAGACATCATCAAGGTGGTGTTTTCCTCTCAGAGACAGTGACGTTCTGGGACTGACTACTGGCAATCCTTGGCCCTTAGCTTGTCACATGGCTTGTCACATGGCAACATCTGGTCTTTCCCTTCATTTCTGGCTTCCACTCATGTTCAGCTTCTGGCTGCTCCCTCTGTGACTCTCTGTGTCTGAATTTCATTCCACTTATAAAGGACTCCAGTAATAGGATTATGACCCATCCTGATTAAGGTGGGACACACCTTAACTGAAATAACATAATCAAAAGGTCCTAATTATTATGGGTTCACACCCACAGGAATAGAATAGGCTTAAGAACATGTTTTTCTGGGATGCATACAGCTTCAAACTACCACACTCCTCTAGGAATTCCCTAGATGTTCTCTGCTATCTAGTGATGCTCTAGGTTTCATGCCTATTTGTCATCTTGGGACTTCCGTTTACTGGCATCTTAGGAATTTCCTTTGCCTTTCTCCGATTTGAGTTTCGTTTCTCACATCTCTTTTTTTTTTTTTTCCATATTTTTTGGTTCAGTTTCATTTTCATGGAGCATATTCTCCAGTCGCTTTGTCCAGTTAAAAATTTCAAGAATAGAGGGTGTTTCAGTTTACTAAAGTTGCTGGAATGCATACGCTAGGAATGGATTGGCTTTTACAAAGTTAAAAGTTGCAATTCTAAAGCCATGAAAATGTCCAATTAAGGCATGAATAAGAGGTCATCTTCTTGGAGGAAAGGTTGCTGGCATCCAGGGTTTCTGTGTCCCAAGGGAAGGCACATGGTGATGTCTGCTGGTCCCTCTCTCGTAGGCTCTGGTTTCAGTGGCTTTCTTGCTCCTCTGGAGGCCTCTCTCTGAATTTCATCTCTTAGCTTTGCTCTCAGCTCTCTCCAGGTTCTGGCTCATTCAGTTTCTGTGGGTCCTTGCTTAGCATCTCCCAGGGTGTTTCTGTCTCCAAGCATATGTACTTCTTCCATAATATTTCCCTCTTAATGGACTCCATTAAGCAGATTAAGACCTACCTTGAATGGGTAGGATCACATCTCCCTGGAAACAACCTAATCAAGAGGTCCCAACCAACAATAGGTCTGCTGCCAGAAGACTGCATTAAAAGAACATGGCTTTTCTGGGGTACATAACAGTTTCAAACCAGCATAGAGGGCATAGTGATGATAGCCCATGGTTTGTCTGTTTTCTGAGAGACACTGCTGCAGGCTGGTTGTGTTCCCCTTACATCAGGTGCACAGCTTTTGTCCTGGAGGTCCCTTCTGTTTCCTCCTGTGCTAGAACTCCTGTTTTCTGTTCCCCATGCCTCTCTTTGTTTACTTCCTTATTGGTAGAGTACATTTTCCAGTAGCTTTATCAGAAGAGGTTGGGGGGGGGGGGGTGTTGCTGTTTAGTTTCCTAAGCTGGTGAAAGCAGATACCATGAAATGGATCAAGTTTAAACACTGGGAATTTATTAGTTTGCAGTTTGAGGCAGTGAAAACATCCAAATCAAGCATCACCTTGGTGATGCTTTCTCCTCAAAGACTGACTGCCAATAATGATCCTTGGATCTTCTGCCACATGGCAGGGCACATAGTGGTGTCTGGTGAATTCTCTCTTCTCTTCTGGGTTTCACAGATTTCAGCATCTTGTTTCTGTGGCTTTCTCTCTCTCTCTTCCATTTATAAAGGACTCCAGTGAGAGGATT
This sequence comes from Myrmecophaga tridactyla, assembly GCA_004026745.1. Classification (NCBI taxonomy): domain Eukaryota; kingdom Metazoa; phylum Chordata; class Mammalia; order Pilosa; family Myrmecophagidae; genus Myrmecophaga; species Myrmecophaga tridactyla. Next base: position 24,213 of record PVIY010037461.1, read on the forward strand.
AAGATCCATTCTGATTGGGGTGGGTTCACATCTTAACTGAAGGAGCCTCATCAAAAGATCCTACTTAAAAAGAGGTTATACCTGACGTTGTGGATGAACTTGGGGAATTTCAGTTGGTAAAAGAAACCATCAGGAGATAGAAATAGGGTAGATATTGGGTAATTGGAGCTGAAGGGATACAGATTGTGCATCAGGATTGATTGTAAAAATTCAGAAATGGATAGCACAACACTACCTAACTGTAATACAATAATGTTAGAACACTGAATGAAGCTGAATGTGAGAATGATAGAGGGAGGAGGCCTGGGGGCACAAATGAAATCAGAAGAAAAGATAGACAATAAAGATTGAGATGGTATAAGCTAGGAATGCCTAGAGTGTATAATGATAGTGACTAAATGTGCAAATTTAAAAATGTTTCTGCATGAGGAAGAAC